>JAOXOE010030214.1:0-13356 GCA_028565055.1 Phoeniculus purpureus | reverse complement strand
GCACCCCCAAGTCCCTCTCCTCAGGGCTACTCTCCAGCCACTCACTGCCCAGCCTGTAGTTGTGCTTAGGATTGCCTTGACCCAGACGCAGGACCTTACACTTGATCTTGTTGCACTCCATGTGGTTGGCTTGTGCCAACCTCTCTAGCCTGTCCAGGTCCCTCTGGATGCCATTCCAAGGTGAGGGCTATCAACAAGGTCTTCCCCCATCTTCTTCCACAAATCTGAGACTGCAGCATGGCTGTCTTCTCCAAATAAAAATGGAAGCCCCAAAAGTAAAACGAAATATCACCCCAAAGCCTGTGAAAACATTTTTCCCCATCCAGATGTATTCATTCACAGAAATGCTGATTGGCTGAGCCAAAGGTGGGTTCTGCAACATCTTACAGGTACCATTTTAGCTCCTATTCCTGTTACCAGACTCCAACAAGCTCAAACCATGACAAGTACACTGAGATTTCTTTTCTTATCTATTCTTCATTTTCTTCATTTGTCAAAGAAGAATTATACCCCATGTACTCAGCGTTTATCTGAACACTATGCAGTATGACTGAACAGAGGACCTTGGCAATTTCATCTGCATGACGATCTTCTGGCAGTCCTCACCCTGCAAAAGAAAAAGATTTGAAAGCACTTTCTGCTGAATAAAATATGTCCCAGGTAATAAAATGAAAATGTGCTGATAAATTAAAGAACACAATATGTTGAATAAAATGTAGCACTGAATAAAATAAAAGATGAACAGTCCCTTTCTCTTCATTTGGACCAAAAAAATGAGTGTATTGCTTCTTTTTGATACCCACTAAGGTGTTTTGTATTTAGAACATTTGCTCAATAATGGAAAAAATGTAAGAATAGATTTGGTTTGATATTTTCCAGTATATGAGATCTTTTTCAGTGGTCTTTTTCCATGAATCCTTCTTGTATCTTTTCCAAACAAAATTCTAGAGTCTGCTAGCATTGTTCTTTGGACACTTCAAGGAACACCGGGAGCACATGTTGAAGCAGGGAAATGTTTACATCTCAGTTCAAAATAAATTACACATCTAGACTCCATGGACACCTGTTGCAGGTGATACCTGTCACAAAGCTGCAGCTAGGTCTCCCTTTTCACTCTTGTTCTAAGTTATTGGTTGCTACTAACCTGTTAGACTTCATACTCATGCAAAAAACATCAAGCATGGGCTTTATGAACCCTATCTATGGGTTCAGGTGGAAGATTTGAATTTAAAATGCATTTAATCAATACAAGTTATTCTAATAATAAGTAATAAAAGTAACTTCTACAAGTTTTGTGAGACCAATGGGAAAGAAATCTGGAAGTGTTTACTTATAACCCCTCAACGCTTTCACATTTCTCTAAGGTTTTGTAAAAACCTTACAGAGCAATCCAGATTTGATGTCACTCCATGGTAAAGCTGCCTATCTCCTATCTGAATGTGGGACATGATCATAGGACAGCAATATTTATTGTCCAGAAGAACCCAAATCATCTCCTTATTTGTTTAAACCTAACAGAACCTTTGGTGTATTTTGGTTTCCCTTTTATAAGGTAAGTTCATTCCTTGTAAAGTTCTTCCCCTAAAATTTTCTGGTTTTATTGGCAGCAATGAAAGGAAAAGAACTACACTGGACTCACTGACTATGCAAAATTAAGACCTGAGTTGTTACCTTTGTTTAAAACTCGGGCAACTCTTAACTCGGCATTACTTTTCTACCTTTTTTTGTCATAATTTTGGCCAGGAAAAGTACTTCCAAATGTATCAGTGAATGGGGAGTATGCCGCCAGACACATGCTTATGGATTTTTAGCCAGCTTATTGCTTCTCTTCTCCACTTTCTTTTCCCTAAACAAGAGTATTATCACTGTTATGCTGCTTTCATGTACTGTCACATAGACGTGGGCACACCTGGTTAAAAGATTCAACAGGTGCAAGTTTTTGGTATCATCTTAAAGTTTCATGCAGCTTGGAAATTTCCTGCTAATTAACTGAATCCTGCTTTAACTGCCTTTGTAAGGGTTTTAGAGGATAAAGCTCTGCAGCAGATAGTTTAATCTCCCGTGTGCTATTGGAATTTTAGCTACTTAAATGAGGCTCTGTGTGAGCTAAATGTGACAAAGTACGTATGTGGAAGTATGACACAAGATGATCTCTGAATACAGAAACAAGATGCCTTTGAATGAAAGAAAGTCAAAAGCGCTATTAATGTGGTTTTCCCTACTACAAGGTACCTTTGCCAACAGTATGGACAACTGGCGAGACAAGAACCTTAAATGAGAAATAACAGGAGAGAGAGTGATTCCATGAGTAACATGAAGGATGTTGGGGATAGGATGGGTAAGTCAAGCATCCAGAGCAACGGTGATGGAAAGGCATGGTCATCAACAAAAGAGAACTGAAGTGGAATCCCTTCAAGCATAGGTACATAAAGGCACCTGTAGAATAGCTCTATAGGAGAAAGCTCTCAAGCTTCTTCTGGGGTAACAGCATGTAGATCTGAAATGCCCCTGCACAAAAGCACCCAGCATAGTGAAAACAGGAAAATGAGAAGTCAGTGAATTACAGGGCCATACCCTCACCGAGATCACAGGGGTGTAGGGTAAAAGCGCATGACTGTAGCCCTGTGATGGAGTTACATAGACTTCTTAGGAAGAACAGTCTGGGATGGTGACAATGGAGAGTGACCTTATATGCCAGTAATTGAACCACATGGAGCTCTGCTTTGAGATGGGTCAGGAGTCAATCAAGAGTTTTTGGGTGAAGGATATTTGGCACAACCATGTGAATGCTTTTGCAGACATCTTGTTCAGATAAAAGTAGCACATGAATCCTTCAAATAAGTCTAGGAGCGTTTTCACAGCTCCTGGTCCTCATTGGGGGCTTTAAGAAAAACTGTATCCACTGGGAGGACAAACCAGCAGGACTCAAGCAAAAATATGAACAAAGTCTAAACTACGTATTTAATAGAAAATAAATCTCAATAGAAACAGTATGGTTTAAAACAATTTGTTATAGTTTGAGTGTGGTAAGAAGCTTGATAAAGACAGACACTGTCTACAGCTCAAATTACTTAGCCATGCCTTGAAACAACAAGAACCTTTGTGAATAAATGCATTTTGGGAGGGGGAAAACCTGTGAGATGAGTTTCCTTTTCCCTTTTCTTTTTTTGGCCATGCGTTTTAGGAGAAGCCATGTGGTCACTGGGCTGATCACATCACGGCAGTCTTTTTTCCCTGGGAGTACGGTTACGGAGGAGAGAGTGAGCCTGGAGAGCCCAATGCTAAGTGGAGGAGAAGAGTCCCTACAAAACCTTGATGAAGTGGATGGAAGAAGGGGGCACACCCGAGCAGGGAACTGGCTCTTGAGGACATGGAACAAGCAATTTCTCAAAGGATCCGTTGTGTCTGAGGAAAGGAGCCCAGCTCAAGTGGTCAGGTGTTGGGATGACACACTGTAAAACTGCCATGCTAGCTGGAGACAGATCGTGGAAGACTTGTCTCCTGTGGTAGGGGAAGATGCCATGTTGCTACAAAAACTGCTCAAGGCTTTTTGCTCCTGAAGGAAAGAAGCTGGGCCCAGTCATGCAAGAACCACATGATTACTCCTGTATATTTTTGGTGATGGGCTTTCCCTCTTGTTTGAATTAAATGTGTTTTGTTTTCCAAATCTAGACTGTTTCTTTTTGCCTCATAAGCGGTAAATGACCCTCCTTGTTCTTGTTTCAGCTAATTAGCATTTTTTTATAATTAGACTTCTTCCCAGACGTGGTCAGTGTGGCCAAGCAGTGACACCCTTACAAAATAAACTGTCTTTGAATGCACCCTTTTTCTCTGATGTTTTGCTTTCCCTTGAAATGCTTCCCAGAATGCAAACATTCATGTGTGCAGTGTGAAGTGGGAGAACTGTGAAGTGGGGGTTGTCAGCATCCTAGGTTCCTCTCTGTGATTTAATGATGGGGATTTCTTTCTTCTCAGACTTGGGTCTACTAGGGTTTATTTTTATCCGTTTCATAACAAAATCTGCTTGGACGTTTTGTTGTGTTGGTTGATTTGCTTTCTATCTTTTGCTGTTCATTCCCAGTTTTTCAGTCTTTCTGTTTCTCATTTTCAAAACTGGCCTTACCTATAAAACATGAGGCTTTACCCCTTTGGTGACCACTCTGACCTGTGCTCAAAGGATGGGTCTTCTAGTTCTGCATTTGGCCACATGGCTCTTTAGTCTAGAGTCACGGACAGTTCACTCCACACAGAACATGTACTTATCATTATGAATCTAGCAATAAATAAACCAAGTCATAAATAACCAAACCTAAGTGCTTGGCAGCTGCTGACTCAGCTAGAAAAGCAAAACCAGCTCAGTTAGAAAAAAAAAAGGCCAGTGATATCCTGAGAGCCTGCCCTAGCAATACAAACCTTAGTCATACAAAAACACATATTCTTGGATTTCAAGAAAAGCGGTAGATTTGGCTTAATTTTGGTACGTACAACAAAATACAGATATGGATATAGAATCATAGAATGTTCTAGGCTGGAAGGGACCTGCAGAGGTCATCCAGTCCAACCTCACTACACAGAGACAACTCTACTTAGGCCAGGTTACTCAGAGCCTCATCAAACCTGACCTTGAAGGGCTTCATCCTGAAGCCCCCACCACCTCTCCCCAGGCAGCCCACTGCAGCCATCAACCCTCACATTGAAGAACTTGTTTCTAATATCCAGCTTAAATCTCTTTCTCAGCTTGAACTCATTGCTCCTTATCCTGTGGCTAGAACAAAGATAGGACAAACCCTCTTGAAAATACCTTCCCCTGCTTTCATGTAGGCCTCCCTCAGGTACTGGAAGGTCAAAAGACGGTCTCCCTAGAACCTTCTTGTCTCCAGGCTGGACATTGCCAACTCTGTCACCCTGTCCTCATATGATCACAGAGGGCCCTTGATCATTTTAGTGGCCCCTCTCTGGACATGCTCCAGTGTATCTCTGTCTGAGCAAGATGATAACTCCTTTATGAGTCTTAGGTCAGAACAAAGGAGAGGAGTCTTGTGAGACATCTCTACTTCAGTAGTTTGCATGCATCTGCTCTTTTTATAATCAGAAAAAAATAGCATCCTCAACAAATGTCATTTCCCATTACATTACTTTTAGCATAATTGCTTACTGTGAAGCTTAGTGGTGTCATGGGGAAGTATGAACAGAATTCACAGAATTACTCAGATCATCAAGTCCAACCTTGACCTAATCCTACTAAACTATCTCTAACAACCCACCATTAAACCATGTTCCTGACCACCACACCCTAACGATTTCTAAACACATTCAGGGATGGTGACTCAACCACCAACATGGGGAGCTTGTTCCAGTGCTTCCTACCCTTTACTGCAAAGAAGCTTTTTCTGATATCCAACCTAACCCCCACTGGTGCAACTTGATGCCATTTCTCATCATCCTGTCACCTGTCACCAGTGAGAAGAGACCAACCCCGCTCTCACTACGACCCCTCTTCAGGTACTTGTAGAGAGTGATAAGGTCTGCCCTTAGCCTCCTCTTTCCCAGACTAAACAGCCCTAACTCCCTCCGTCAATCCTCGTAGGGGATTGACTTCACCAGCTTTGTTGTCCTTTTTTGGAATTCCTCCAGCACCTCAATGTTCTTTCTGTGTTGAGGTGCCCGAAACTGGACATAGAACTTGAGATGGGGCCAAACCAGTGCTGAGTCCAGGGGCAGGATCACCTCCTTAGTCCTGCTGGCCACACTATTTCTGATGCAAGCTGAGATGCCACTGGCCTTCTTGGCCAGCTGGGCACAACTGCCGGCTTCTGTTCAGCCAGCTCTCAATCGATACACCAAAGTACTTTTCTACCAGGCAACTCTCCAGCCACTCCTCCCAAAGTCTATATTTAGCGCTGCTTGGGTTTGTTGTGACCCAAACGCAGGACCCGGCACTTGGCCTTATTGAAACTCATACAATTGGCCTCAACCATCAATCCAACCTGTCCAGATCCCTCAGTACAGGCTTAACTACCCTTTGGCAGATCAACACTCCCATGCAATTTAGTGTCACCTCTGAACCTGCTGAGAGTACATTTAACTCCTTCATCAAGATAATTGATAGAGATGTTAAACACGAGTGACCCCAGTACTGAGCCCTAGGGGACACCCCTCGTGACCAGCCACCTACCAGATTTAACGGCATTGACCACAATTCTTTGAGCCCAGCCATCCAGCCAGTGTTTCACCCAGCACAGTAACGCTTGTTTGTTCCTAAATACAGTGATGACTCTGAAGGCTAAAGGAAAATTATTGAATGAAAAACTTCTTTCAAGCCATGTCAAATGTATACATTTGAATCTAACTCCTGCAAATTTAATGCACCCAGCCTCTCACAGTGTATTTCACTGTTAATTACCTGAAATAATTTGTTTCTTACCCAGAAGTTGTCTTAGTCTTACCAAAAAGCAAGCTAAGAATCACTGTCACTTCATTAACATCAGCTGAAACTAAATCGAAGGACTCATTGTTTTCACTGTAATCATGGAAGTTTATGTTCACAGTTCCAGTCTCAAGGTTTGCAGAAGATTTTCGGTCTTTGTCTGAATACCAATGACAAGTGAAATAGCAGACTCTTGATATGCAGATTTCCTGGAGGGGATAAACAATTAGTAGTTGTCTACTCTTTTTTGAAGATAAATTACTGAAGTAACTGAATTGTTAAACCTTTTCTGTGTCATGTTAATGAGCTGCTTACTCTGTATAGTCATAGCATTGTAGCATAATTCAGGTTAGAGATGTCCTTGGAAGACTGTCATTCAACCACCTTTTGAAAGTAGTCAGGTGCTGACTCTGATCAAGTGATTTTTTTCTAATTAACCCTTGAAAAATTGTCAAGTTGAGCAACCTGCTCTACTGTTTGCTGGCCCTGATGGCAGAAAGGCTTCCCCTTACCTCCAGCCTGACTCTGGTTTCATCTGATGCTGCTTTTGCCATACTGCCAAATATCATTATATCTGTAGTCATTGCCCTATAGGTGGTGCAGTGCTGTTGAGTGCCCCAAAGCTGCCTTGAACCAGCCCTGACACTAGCCTCCTCTTTGCAGAGTGATTGCTCCAAGCTTGCCATCCCAGTGGCTTCCTCTGATGTCCTCTGGTTGCTTGATGTCTCTTCTGTCCAGGACTCCAAATGGGATGTGATGGCTGGATGAGGCCTGATGGTGAGGACCACAGGGCATCTGTCTATGCATATATGCACAGGGCATATGTCTGGTCCCCTGCCCTTGGTTACAATCACACTATCCCAGGTCTTGTCCTCACATGCATCACCTGGTTCCCCATTTGGTGTCTTTTGCAATGTTCACAAGTCTCTTGCCCCATTACATGTCACTGACAGAGATGTTAGATAGGCTTTAGAGCCTGGTGGTCAGTACTTGTCACTGGCCATCAGGTAAGTGCAACCCATTAACTGCTACCCCATTAGTCTGTTTCATACATCTTTTCACTTGTCTGATTGTCCACTCATGCAGACTGTAACATCCTGATTTAGACAGATTTAGACACCAGACGTTGTAATATTCAGCAGGATAGACAACCCTGCTAAAGTCAGAGTAAAAAATACTCACATACAAGTCAGGTAAGTAATACCCTCTTTTCATCACATTATTCACCTTTGCTGAACAATTCATGTCGACTGTATTCAATCTGCTTATACTCCTTCATGTACCTGGAACTGCGTGTCAAGAAGAATGTTGCAAGTTCTGTTTCCCATATACTATGAGGAGAGCAAGAAGAGTAAGAAGGCTGATATTGAGGAAAGAGTAAGCTCTACGCAAGCTAAAGAACATGGTGACACAAATATCAGGGTTGTACATTTTCTGAAAGTCTTTTGACCCAGGGACTTGATTTAAAGATGAGCTGCAAACTGTTCTTTCATGTGCTGCCTTTCCCACAAGAATGAAATGCGCTACTTAGAAGTATATTCAAAATTCATATTTCATGTTTTGTTTGCTGTACATATATACTCTATTTCAACTCTCAGCTTTCTTTTTCAACAGTAGATGAACAACCCTAAGCTTTGTTCTACTAGACAGTGGCTGCAAAGGGGAAAGTCCCTAAAACAGTAACTAGGGTAACTTGACGAGATCTCTAGCATTACTGCTGGAAAGCCTTTCTCATAATACTCTCTAGCTAAGCGTGAGAAGTCACACTTACTCATGTTTTAAGAATATTGAAACATAAGAAGCAGATTGATCTTGTGTCTCACAGCATGTTTCTCTCCCATTTTTCTGTGTACTGTGGAACTTACTATCAGTTCTAAACACCATAGACAAATAATTGATATTACAGTTCAGCTTTTGAGCCAAAAATTGATCAAAAAATTATCAGGATAGAAAGATTTTTTTCAAAAAAATTCTCCTTTCTCCTTTAAAAATCATGCCAAAGGAACAGAACTAAATTCAGCAGCCTGATACCTTTCATTTGAATATTTTCAACACTCCATCGCTTTTTTTCTCAGAGTTTACCATTTTAATAGCAATTTTAACCACTTTTAAACTATGGTTTCGGATGTTTTCCTACTAGTGAATATTTATCAGTACAAAGTTAGAGAACAGATAGTTCTGAGACTGTGCTTTGTGTAAATGTATTCTTTTTCAGCCAGTTCTTGATATTAGATGCAATAGGGAAAACATTCAAACAGCATTCACTGTTATTTTGAGGAGTGCTTAGAAATTATTCATCCACTTGTGCCTGCAGTGTGTGTAGTGCTGTTTGCTAAAAGGGAAGGATTTAGTGTGCACTTCAGTAGCCAAGGGAAAGCAGAATCTTGCAAGATTCTACAGAAGTTGTTTTTGCTTAGTTAATCTTTAAAAAGAAAAGACGCATTCAGAGCAAAACCTACTAACTAGGGTTGGATCTAGAAGCTAAGGAATAGTCTCTGGATCATCTTTTTCTTTTCATTACTGTTAAACAGTATTTAGGGTTTGGTTTTGATTTTTAACATTTTTTTCATCCTCTTGACACTGTCAACTCATAATGTAAAAACTCTTTTTGTCTCTTTTTACTTACCTTTTCCCCGTGAATCCTACTCAAAACTTGTCCTGTCCTTCCTAATTCAGCTTTGCATGAGAGCTTTTTTTCCCTCAAACACCCTTTATAAAAGGTATATAAGGTAGGTACTAAAGAGCTAGAGTAATTATAGGAGAAGAAAATCAACAAGCTGGAACAGACAAATCCAATCCAAAGCTGAACACCACGTTCTCTACATTGTAGTACATCATTGCCTCTTGATTTTCTTAATTTAGCAAAACAAATTTCAGAGTCTCAAGTAATGGAACAGAAAATGTGCATGAACTCATTTTAAGAGGTAAGTCTAGCTACTCTACCATAAATGTTGCTGCTATTTTCAAATGTCAATTCTTTACTTAATTCTCATACAGACATCCAGCTTGTTTTTTGAAGTACTAAACAGTAACCATTACTAAACAGTAATGGTAATGGACACTGATTCCAGACAGTTTTTCTGTCCAATACAGACTGAAAGTCGTATTTGAGATTGCCTTAAGCATTGCTTTAAGGCATTTTTATAAAGAATCTCCATAAAATTATAGGTTTGAATTTATTAAGGCTTTCACATAGTGACCACAAGCAACATGTGTTCTCCGCAATGTGAAGTGAGACCGTGATTCACAACAGCTAAGATGGCTCATACAACTGTGAATGAATGGAAACTATCTTGTCAGCAGGAGAAAGTGAGAGACCACGCATCTGGTGAAGAAACATGCACTCTGGATCTGAACAGAACAAGCAGGCCATTTTATCTGCAACAGTAGGCTTATGCTGTGGGAACATGATGAGTCGCCATCTCTCAAGAATTTACTCACTGGTGTTTAGTCTCAGCCCCCAAGAACAAAGTCCCACAGGGAGCGAAGAAAATGCCCCTAGCAGTAGGGAATAAAAGGAGGGATCTTAACAGCATTGAGAAGTCATCACACCCTGCCCCAGCCACCAGCCTTACCCCCGTCCTGCCATCAGCCTGATAAAAGACTGCCGAAAGACTGATAACGGGACTGCAAGAGACATTGAAAATCTGAGAAGCTGAGGAAGTGAAGAGGGACTCATCAACATCAATAACAACCTCCACTGTACACGGAACCACCTACACTAAGAAACTGACTAACAAGATGTCCAGAGAAACTGAGCTGTTCTCCAGAGATCTGTGGAGCTGAGGAACGAGGGTGAGGCCAGAGGCTGTCAGACACTGTTGCAGCCAGGGGTAGTGATCTAACCTCTTATCTGTTTTCTCTCCTTTCCCTCCTCCCTTTTCTCTTCTCTGCTTTTTGAGGATGGCATCTAGTAACTTCGAGTTTCACGCAGACTTACGGTGTAAGTCATCTTAATTTGACCCAAGCAAATCCATGAGCCTTAGTCACTCTTATTCCCTTCTCTGATCGACTGGAACATGATAACAGTATGTGCTTTTAACTGTAGATAATCCATGCCTGCTGGGAAACTTTACCAACTCCGCTGATGAAGGCACAAGATAGTTGTGAAGAATCTAGTCAGTGACACAAGGGATACATTTCATTAAGCAAGTGCCATAGCAGTTGCTGTCTGAAGGAATACTGCTGTTTGACGTGTCTGTTAAAAGGCTCTGACATTTAAAAACTCACCTGCGTATCCATCTGAAAACATATTGTATTCCTCTTTCCTTGTGTCAAAACAGCAATTAATTTCTTCTCTAGCACTGTCAACGATGCTCTGGGACAAAGTTCAAGCAGTGTTTTATAAACACTCAGAAACGCTGGGTTCCTGATGGACGTGGAAATGTTAATTACTGACATTGATTTATACCTGCTTCACCTCCGTTTTTGTCATTAAAATTGAGCTTTTCTGGTTGTATGACATTTTGTCTTTGATTTTTGATTTGCTACTGTGTGATTTTGTCACACTGGTATTTCAAATATTGAGTTAATTTCTGTCTGAGTTTGCAAAACCAGAAAGACAGTCTGTAAGGAAGGAAAAGGAAACATAAATAATGTGAGTGATAGAGCACGTTTTCAGTGTATAAAGCAACTTCATTTTCCAGATTCTTATATCCTTGGATATGCTTTCCATACCTGAAGTGAATTAGGTGATATGATTAACATCAGACAAAGGTACTTTTCTTCTTCCATGTATTTCCCATTAGAGTTTGTCTCTGTGTAGACAAAAATTTCTCTTTCCTAATATATCATGGCCTAGACAAGGACATAAAGTAAGTTGGTCCTGGTGCCTTCTAGTTGTATAAGCCATTTCTATTTATTTTACTTACTCTTTAATCTTAGTAGCTTTTATGAAAAAAGATTTTGCTTATGAAAGTTCTGGTATAAAAGTAGTGTACGACCCGAATAAGACACAGCACTTGATTTCAATCACAGAATCACACAACATTAGGGACTGAAAGGGACCTCGAAAGATCATCTAGTCCAATCCCCCTGCCGCAGCAGGACCACCTAGATGAAGTCACACAGGAACATACCCAGGTGGGTTTTAAACTTCTCCAGAGAAGGAGACTCCACAACCCCCCTGGGCAGCCCCTTCCAGTGCTCCATCACCTTCACTGAGAAAAAGTTCCTTCTCATATCGTGGAACCTCCTGTGTTGCAGCTCACACCCACTGCCCCTTGTCTTATTCCTCAGCTGCCACTGACCAGAACGTCCTTTAAACAGTTCCCTTCTCTTCTCCAGATTGAACGTCCCAACTTCCTCAGCCTGTGTTCATAGGAGAGATCATCCAGGCCTTTTATCATCTTCTTGGTCCTCCTCTGGACTCCCTCCAACAGCTCAACGTCTTTTTTATATTGGAGACTTCACAACTGGACGCAGTATTCCAGGCGAGGTCTCACAACAGCAGAAAGGATGGGGAGAATCACCTCCCCTGACCTGTTCTGCATGGGGAGTTTAATCATTTCCTCGAGCATTTGTATGTTGTTCTACTTTCTCAACTACAAACATTACTGAGCCCTGTTTTCACTAATATGCTGAGAAACCAGTTCAAAAATTGACCATAGCTTTGTTTACCAATTGAAGAGTAAAGCCAGGTCTAGCAGTAATTGAAGGAATTTTGGTACTGACAATCAGGATTTATGTTTGTGCACAAATTGCTTTTGTCTCTTGAGGATTTACCAGTCAATTGAAAAAAATATATTGGCACACACTACCTCACTCACAGCTGACCTCAACAAAATGACAATAACGAAACTGCTCTCTGCTTGAAGAGCACAAGGTAGTAACGTATGAAAACCAAAACAAATGCAGGTGTGCCTTGGAATTGCAACTCATCTGATTTCTACACCTACCAATAGCTCCTCCACAAATGCAGTTCAGCGGTTTCTTAAGTAAATACGCTGTATCAAAAAACAGAGTTTAATTTAAAATAATTTATCTTGGTGTTTGCAGTTATCAGCAACAAACTTACAGGGTGGGTGTTTGGTCAGTACACTGGGCAGGAATTGTAACACCACTTTCCCTTAGAGAGTTTGCAACACTGCCAATGCCTTGTGGGATCTGTGCTGAGTTAAGTTTGTGCTGCCAGGAGAAAGTCATCACTTCAGGCTTGATACAGTATGAATAGGGCAATGGACCTGGTGAAGGACCTGGAGGACAGGTCTTATGAGGAACAACTGAGGGAACTGGGGTAATTTAGTCTGGAGAAAAGGAGGTTGAGGGGAGACCTTATTGCTGTTGCAACTAGAAAGGAGGTGGTAGGGAGGGGAGGGTTGATCTCTTCTCTCAGGTCATTAGCGATAGAAAAAGAAGAAACTGCCTCAGGCTGTGACAGGGGAGGTTTAGATTAGACATTGGGAAAAATTTCTTCACTGAAAGAGCAGTCAGGTATTGGAACAGGCTGTCCATTGATGTGATGGAGACACTATCCCTGGACTTGATGATCTTTTAGGTCTCTTCCAATATTTATGATTCTACGATACTATGAAATAATTTTTATTTGTATGGTACAATTGACACTGAAACTGGTACAAATACTCACTTTGCTGTCATAAGCCAAGGAATTTTGTTGTTCTGTTAAAAAGTTGGATGGTGTCAAAGTTGGTGAATTTTATGACACATCGACCTTATTGTGACCTTCCAGCACCTGAAGGGGGCCTATTGAAGAGCTGGGGAGGGACTTTTTACGATAGCAGGTAGTGACAGGACTAGGGGGAATGGAGCAGAGCTGGAGCTGGGTAGATTTAGAGTGGCTGTGAGGAGGAAGTTCTTCAGCGTGAGAGTGGTGAGAGCCTGGAATGGGTTGCACAGGGAGGTGGTTGAGGCCCCATCCCTGGAGGTGTTTAAGGCCAGGCTGGATGGGGCTCTGGCCAGCCTGATCTAGG
>JAOXOE010030213.1:0-13358 GCA_028565055.1 Phoeniculus purpureus | reverse complement strand
AGATCATCCAGTCCAATCCCCCTGCCACAGCAGGATCACCTAGATCCAGTCACACAGGAACATGTCCAGGCGGGTTTCCAGTATATTTCTGCAAGGGAATGAAGAGAAATCTGTAAGCTATTGACCGCTTTAATCTCATTTATTAATGCCCCGTTGCACTGGTAGAGTGAAAGACACAGACAAACCAACAAGACTCAAACCTTTGTTATTTTTGTGCAGAAACTTGATGTTGACTTGTGTAGCCGTGATGAGCAGGATACGGTAGCAGTGTGGTACCGTTCCTGATAAAACACTGCTTCCAGATTTGCAGTGGAGTAAAACCTATCCAGCGCCAATTAGTAACACCACATGTGGCTATTGTGAAGAGGATTTATTTAGCTAAGCCTGACCTTGCCTAGAGTCAAAGCCACAAAGATGATGAAGGGAGTGGAACATCTCCCTGATGAGGAAAGGCTGAGGGAGCTGCATCTCTTGAGCTGGGAAAAAAGAAGACTGAGGGGTAACACCATTAATGTTTATAAATATGTGAAGGGAGGGTGTCAGGAGGATGGAGCCAGGCTTTGCTCTAATGATAGGACAAGGGGCAATGGGTGTGAGCTGGAACAGAGAAGGTTCCACATCAATATGAGAAGGAACTTCTTCATGGTGAGGGTGACAGAGCACTGGAAGGGGGTGCTCAGGGGATTGTGGAGTCTCCTTTTCTGGAGGCTCATAAATCATAAATTCTATGAACATCAAGGATTGGAAGGGACCTCAAAAGATCATTCAGTCCAATCCCCCTGCCATGGCAGGATCACCTAGATCAAGTTGCACAGAAACATACCCAGGCAGGTCTTAAACATCTGCAGAGGAGACTCCACAACCCCCCTGGGCAGCCCCTTCCAGGTCTCATCATCTTCACCATGAAGAAGTTCCTTCTCATATTGATGTGGAACCTCCTATGTTCCAGCTGACACCCACTGCTCCTTGATTCTATGATTCTGTGACAACACAAGCGTGATTTTGTAGGGTTGCTCAGGCATTGGGGTGTCACTGGGTGGCTGAGCATTCCCCCCCATCTGACTCCTCTGCAGCCTGCCCGTGGTTGCCGGGTTGATCACACTGTATAATCTTGAGGCAGCAAGAGAGGAAAAGATCATGACTTCTTGCTTTTTTTTGTCGCTCTCTTTTATTCCTTCCAGGATAAAAGAGCCCTCCCTTCCCCAGTTTTGTTATTCACATGAGACCGTGCAGTCCAGGACAGTCTGTCCTTAATGACCACATGAAAAAAGTACACAGAAATAATGACAGAAGTCAGAAAATACTACAGCTAATGAGCAGGACTGGCTGCTTTGCCTCCCTCTGCACTGCTCAAGAAAGTGCCAATAAAACTAGATAGATGTGTGACTTGGTGCCGGTGCCCGAATACATTAGTCAATTTTAATCTCTTTATTTTGCAATAATTATGGCATCGACTGTGCCCTTTCTGTCCGAGGGAGAGTTTTTAACGCTTGGAAGCACCTGGGTGAAAAAATAAAAGGGCTTTACTGATGTTTTCCAGATGATGCTTTGAAACAACCTTTCTCAGGGGTCCAGTACCCTCAGAGGACTCCCCTACCCAGTGCCAGCCCTAGGCTCCTGGCACCTCGCAGCTGGGTTTGTGGGGGAGCAGAACTGGCCTGGCAGCAGTGCTCAGATCAAAATGGGGTCCTCTCTTCACTTGCACCATCAGCATCACGTTGCTTTTCCTGTGTGTTTGAATGGCTCTCCACTCCTAGTTTGGGGGGAATGCAAGGATGCTGACTGTGGCCTCAGGAAGAGGATCTCTCCAAAGGTCCTGGGGCCCGGAAATGGGCATCATTTTAGGTGAACTGCTGGGATATCTCAGGGACTTCTCGTGCTCCTTTAATAATTCATTGGAGCTGGGTGGTGTCTCTGTTTACCTGTATTTGGAGCTGTGTAGTTTGAGAAAGAGGAGGCTAAGGAGAGACCTCATCACTCTCTACAGCTATCTGAAAGGACATTGTAGAGGTGGTGGTGCTGCTGTCTTCTCACAGGTAATTAGAGACAGAAGCAGACGGAAGGGCTTCAAGCTTCAACAGGGTAGGGTTAGACTGGGCATCAGGAAAAAATTCTTCCCAGAGAGAATGGTCAGGCACTGGGATGGGCTCCCCAGGGTGGTGGTTGATTCCCCATCCCTGGATGTGTTTAAAAGATGCTTAGATGTGGTGTTGGAGGATGTGGGTTATGACTGAACTTGTAGAGTAGGGTTGATGGCTGGACTCGATGATCCCAAGGGTCTTTTCCATCCTGAATGGTTCTATGATTCTGTGATTCTATTCCTACACTGCCACAGAGCACTTGCCCTCTACCTTTGAAGACCAAGACCTAGAGCTGTAGGACTGAAGGAACTAACAGTGACACCAGAGTTTCTATTTGCGTTTATCATGAAACATGCAGTCAACTTCTATTTAAATAGCAAATTTTTGCCAAAGCACGAATGCCTCCCACAAGTCTTGAGGTGCCCTCAGCTTGCACTGAAGTGACTTGCAGCTAAGGGCACTTGCCACCTCCTAGGAGGTGCTGAGTGGTGGGTAGCATGGAATCAGGAGAACTAGGATGGGGCAAAGAAAGTGGAGCAGGTCCACACTGTAGGGTGTTGTAAGTGCTGGATGATGGAAGTGTGGGGTAGCATGTGTTTCATGAGGTCTGATTGAAATCAGTGATCTTAGTGGCCTGCTTTCATGAGTGCTGAGTGCACCCACACAGTGTAAAAGCAGCATCTCGCCAACTAAAGCCAACTGCGTCGCTTCTGTATCCACCTTGTGATTACTCTGCTTCACAGCTGGACCAATGTGTGACACAGTGCAGCCCTTCATTTTTGTGGCTTTGCTCTTACAAGCATTTTTAATGTTTACCTGTGTAGTTGGTTTAGCTGGGATGGAGATGATTGTCCCCATGACATCTCTCCTGATGCTGTGACTGTGGCGGCAGCTGCAGGGGTGTTGATAACCCTCCAGTGTTTTGGCTGCTGCTGAGCAGGACTCACACAGCACCAAGGGTGGGGTTTTTTTCTTTCCTAACATTCTCCCTGGCTGAGGGATGGGCCAGTCCAGATAACCCAGACTGACCAAAGGGATATTTCAGACCTCATTAATGTCTGTAAATATGTGAAGGGTGGGTGTCAGGAGGATGGAGGCAGGCTTTGCTCAGTGGCATCTAATGATAGGACAAGGGGCAGTGAGTGTGAGCTGGAATATAGAAGGATGGCCCCAGGCTCTTCTCAGTGTCATCTAGTGATAGGACAAGGGGCAATGGGTGTGAGCTGGAACATGGGAGGTTCCACATCAATATAAGAAGGAACTTCTTCCCAGTGAGGGTGACAAAGCCCTGGAAGGGGCTGCCCAGGGAGGTTGTGGAGTCTCCTTCTCTGGAGACATTTAAAACCCACCTGGATCTGTTCCTGTGCGACTTGGTCTAAGTGATCCTGCTGTGGATCACCTAGGGGGATTGGACTAGATGATCTTTCGAGGTCCCTTCCAGTCCCTAGTGATTCTATGATTCTATGATCCTGCTGTGGCACGGAGACTGGACTAGGCGATCTTTTGAGGTCCCTTCCAATCCCTAATGTTCTGTGGTTCTGTGATTCAGCATCAGCCTGGGGAAGGAAGTGGGGCTGGGTGAGGTGTTCGTTGATGGTGTTTTGTCCTCTGGACAATCTCTACACATATCGGACCCTGCTGCCTAGAACAGCAGCTAAACCCCTTCTGCTGATGGGAAGTAGCGAATAATCTTTATTATTTCCCTTTGCTTCCGTGCACAGCTTTTGGTTCTGCTTTATTAAGCTGTTGCTGTCTTCACCCATCAGCCTCTCATATTTTTTCTCTCCCCTGCCCATGCAAGAAGAAGCAGTGACAGAGCTGCTTTGGTGGCCCCCAGCCAGGGCCAAACCACCACAAGCTACAGGACAAACAACACAATTTACCCGGTGCTAATTGTACTTTGTATTGATACAGAGAGGCAGCTTAGATGATGAACCCAAAGCCGATAAATGAATTAGCTGCTTTATGGCTCGCGGAAGCGCAGTACTCTTGGAGAGCTGCTTGCACCGGGGAGGGTGACCAGCGGTGCAGTCCATCAACGATGTATTTGTTTTATTTTTACATTCCTCGATTCTTAAAACAATGAAACGCTGCCCATAAACTTACTACACAAAGGAGACTGCCAATGGGCCTGACGACGTTTCCTTGGTAACATTTCGTAGCTTTTACCCCGGTGATTGATATCCAAGGATAGCCATTTGCTTTCTGTGCAGGGGAAGGAGAATATGGCCCAGTGATTCTCTCCCTGGCTTCTGAAAGGAAAGAGAGGAGAGGCAATTCATTACAGCTCGTGGAGCTTTACTCATTATTTGAAAAAAAAAAAAGAAAGAAGAGGAAAAAACCCAACAACAAGGAAGGAAACAAAAGGAGACAAATTGCACTTGGAAGCAGATCCATAAAACTCGCTCTGCTGGACCAAAAAAAACCCTCTTCAACTTCACAGGGCTTTGCATGAGACTCCTGGGGTGTGTTTAAGGCTGAGCATAACCTAAGCATATTTCTCTGCTCTCCTCTTTGCTTTCCTTGATCAAAAACCTCCTGTACAGACAGTGGTTCTGTCCCCAGCTGCAGTGAGTGTTCACGGGGAGCCCTCAATTCCACCTACCTTGGGAAATCACAGAACATTAGGGATTGGAAGGGACCTCCAAAGATCATCCAGTCCAATCCACCTGACACAGCAGGATCCCCTAGACCAAGTCGCACAGGAACAGATCCAGACGGGTCTTAAATGTCTCCAGAGAAGGAGACTCCACAACCACCCTGGGCAGCCTGTTCCAGTGCTCTGTCACCCTCACTGGGAAGAAGTTCCTTCTGATATTTGTATGGAACTTCCTATGTTCCAGCTTGCACCCATTGCCCCTTGTCCTATCACTGAATGATATTGAGAACTCTATCCTCCTGACACCTGCCCTTCAAATTTTTATAGACATTAATAGGTCACCCCTCAGTCTCCTCTGGGTCCCTTTCTCCTAAACTGCTCTCCAACAGGTCAGTCCCCAGCCTATACTGGCACCTGCAGTTGTTCTTGCCCACACGCAAGACTTACCCTTGTTATACTACATTAAATTTCTTCCAGCCCAGCTTTCCAGCCTGTCCAGGTCTCACTGAATGGCAGCACAGTCTGCTGGGGTGTTGGTGACACTACCCAGCTTTGTGTCATCAGCAAACTTGCTGACAGTGCACCCTACTCCCTCGTCCAAGTCATTAATGACTAGATTGAACAGGACTGGTCCCAGCACCGACCCTTGTGGGACTGTACTAGATACAGGCCTCCAACTAGACTCTGTCCCATTGACCACTACTCTCTGGCTTCTGTCTTGCAGCCAGTTCACCGTCCACCTCACTACCCAGTCCTCCAGTCCACACTGCCTCAGTTTGGCTGCGATGATGCTGTGTGAGACTGTGTCAAATGCCTTACTGAAGTCAAGACAGACCACATCCACTGCTTTGCCATCATCAACCCACCTGGTTATGCTCTCTTAAAAGGCTATCAGGTTGGTCAAGCATGAATTCCCCTTGGTGAAGCCATGCTGACTGTCCCTAATGACCCTCTTGTTTTTGATGTGTGTGGAGACAGCCTCTAGGACAAATTGTTCCATCAGCTTTCCTGGGATGAAGGTGAGGCTGACCAGTCTATAGTTACCTGGGTCCTCCTCCTTACCCTTTTTGAAGATTGGAGTGATATTTTGCTACCTGCCTATTCACTTCTTTCAGAATCTTTATATCCTGAAATCCATACCATCTTATGATTGCTGCTGCTTCACAGCTTTAACTAGTTCATCTTGGTTCATCAGTAGCAGTTGGAGCACAGTACCTTTCCTACGGTAGACAGCCTACACTTGTCTGTCAGTTGTTTTCAGAAGTTGTCCTCCATGATTGCTATCTTGGATTCCTTGCACCCTTCCTTGTTACTCTCCCAGTAGATGCTGAGGTGCTCAAAACCCCAGGGAGAAACAGGACCTGCAATCAGAAGACTTCTCCCAGCTTCCAGGTTTTGGTGGCCTGTAGCAGACACTCATCAGACTGTTCTGCTCACTGGCCTCCTGTCTCATCCTGACCCATAAGCTGTGGGTAAGTCTGTCAGTAATTGCTTTGCAGAGCTCAGCTCATTCTGGTCACTTCTGGGCATAGACTACAGCCCCAAGCTCTGTTTTCTCTTTTCCTTCCTGGAGAGCCATGATCTATCGCTGTGTTACAGCACTGCAGTCACATCAGCTATCCCACCACAGCTCTACTCCTAGAGGCATCTTAGCTTTGCGTCTGCACATGGACTTCCAGTTTCTATAGTTTTGCAGCATTTTTGTACAGACTCTTCAGTGAGGGACTGTACAGAAATACAGTGTGTATTGTGTATTTTTGTACAAAAGTCCTGTGATACACTTTGAGAGGGGGGTGGGGGGAGAAGGATGTTGGGATAATATTAGGGACACTGGCCACTACTTGTTCCTTAATTTTACTTCTCCATGGAACTGATTCTGGTATCAGAGTGCTCATCTTTTTGGAGCTACTCTACTTGTGCATAAAATATCAGGATGTTGCTTCTGGATACTGTTAGATCCTGAGGAAAGACCTTTTGGTAACCGCTTTCTACGAACAAGTGAACAAGCACACAGCAGGAGACAGGCATTTCTAACCTGGTTCTTTCATATGTAACGTCTGTGACATAGGGTGGGATTGTGTACTTGTAGAGTGATGCTGGTCTACTGTTGATGGACTGGTCACTCATTAAGAGTGTTTGTTGTCTTGCTAAATCCCAGATTATCTCATTTAATACTTTCTTTCTCCTAGTTAACACATTTCCATAAAACACAATCTTCAAGTACATTTTGCTTTTCAGTGTTTTTCCATGTGGTGGGTAGACCCTAACTCTCCCAAGTGAGTTTAAGAGTTAGTCCCCAATGTTGCAATGGAAGTCCGAGGTGGGTGCATTCTGACATAACACTCAGATGCCAGAAGTCATTAGGCAGAAGATGTTTACTCTACAAAATAGCTGGGTTTATGTACCTTACAATATCCTTTAACAGCTGCATCCTACCAATCATCTTTGGCTTAACATATTTGAAAGTTACATGGTTGGTTAGTTCTATTTTTTCACTACAGGCAATTAGCACAGTAGCCTTCAAAAGTAAACATGGCAATTAACTTCAGCCTCTTATCTAATCTACCAGCCTGGGTCTAAGTCACATTCCGTGTTTATAACATCCTACTCCTTATCTCTATCCAAGGCCTAAGATTTATGCTTCCAGTGTCTAATGGTGTCATATTTTCTAATCCTGCCCCTACACCCCAGTCAGGTTTTTTTTTGTTCCTCTCTCCATTGTAAGGGAGCAGAATCAGCTGGCATTGGTCCTGTACTTCCTCCTCCTTTTCTCAGAAGCTAGAATACTGCAGTTCCTTTCTCCCACATCCTCATCTCTACTCAGATGCGTGCAGCTATTGATTACAAGTCACTTTTTTTTTCACGTCCAAGGTTCTTCAGGTGAATTCCACTCAGACTGTGATAGCTCCTAAGCTGTGCCCTCTCCGATTGTCTGAAGAGGAACTGTCCTAGAACAATTGCTAGGAGCTCAGTACACACTTCCCCTGAGCACTTCTCCATAGCTGTGGAGTTACGATGTGTTCAATGGCTGTAGTGTCTCAGCAACTTCTCTTTTGCTGTTTTCTGTGATGGCATTCTGCCGTACATAGTTTGAGAGACACCGGGTCAGTCACGGTTGTGTATGTGTCCTTTAGTCTTGTCCTCACCCCCCCTGCGATAAAATTCTATGCACTGTCAAGGGGGATTTCTCTTACACTGGTTAAAACTCAAGAGGTGTCTCTGTGTTGTGTGCAATATGTTCCGACCTGTTTCTGCAGCACAAGAGTTGTTTGCTTTCTGACACCTGTAGCGTTGCTGTGTTCCCTGCACCGTGCAGCTGCTGTGAGCTGTAGGTTGCTCAGTTTTACGTTCTTCTTCAGTGTACCTGCCGATAGCCAGGAGAGCATCTCTTGCAAGGTTTGGTTGTGGCAAAAACATTACAAGAAAGGAGACTAGAGACCGACGGCAGCTGTAAAACCTCAGGATGGGGTGTTTGGCTGTCATTTTATTGTATGCAGCCTGTCCCCAAGCAGATGTGAGGATGGAAACATGTTACGAGCGAAATCCTTTCCAAAAAGGAATAGACCCTTTACAGTTTTTGATAGTATGAGGAGTCTTACTGCAACTTCCTCAGCTTACCACTTCTCTGAGGGCACGTATGTTTTGACTAAATCATAGTACTGTGCTTTTTGCTGTGTTTTGTCGTTGGAGATTACCAGACTGGTGATTTTAGGCAACCTCATTTTCTGGTCTGTGGTGCACTGACTGCTCTGTCCATGTCTGCTTACAGACACCGGCTCTTTATATGCAAACAATTATTTTTTTGATTCCTCTTGTTTGAGTAATGACTTTTTCTGTGTTCTATCAAACTTCTGCATTCTTTCCATGCGTAGGTTCTTTATAACATAATCTTAACAAGTTGTTGTGTGCATTATCGGTGATGGTTGCAGTACGTGGGTCATTTGGTTCAAAGGAACTTAAAACAACAGGGTCTGTCAGAGCGAGCCCTGGCTCCATTCAGTTATGTGTGGACACTTACCCACTGCAAAGTTAAGTTTCATCCCTTTCCCCTGCCAAGCTTGCTTCACTCTCACAACTACCCAAACCCAAACGGTCTCTCTGCTGTAGGCACAACGTACTTGGGCTCCAGCCTTGCTTCAGGTCATCCTCATAGTAGAAGTAAATACAGAGCTCTTGGATTTTGAGGACATGAAGGATAAGAAATGCCAGCAAAGGAGGAAGGTTTTTTTCTTGGGATTTCTCATGCCTCCCTGTGGAGAAAGCCTACTGGTCTGTTTCACTGCAGTCAGTGACCTTGCCCCAAGCTAAGTCCACTTAGGCTTTAAGTGAAGCAAGAGTCTCCTGGTGGTGTTAATGTACGCAGCCACAGCAGGCATGTGAAGTTGCTGAGCTGCTGTTTTGCTGCAGAGAGTAATTTCATAACTTTGAGTGTGCTTTTACTTACAGCCTTAATAACCTTTCACTGTAACTCATACTAGTAAACAAGCACCTAGAAAAAACATGCTCTGGTAAGGTTAGTTTGCACTTAAATTGCATTTTCTTACACATCCATAACTGAGGGGGTGCCTGGCATGAATGAGGTCAACGGGAGGGTAAACTACAGAGCTGAATGACTAGCTGAAAGAGTCGTGCTAAGTCACTGTCAGACCACGGACATCCCTATCTTGCCTGTAGGATCCACTTCAAGTTCAAAACAGAGACTCATTTAAATACAGGCTAAACTGTTTTGTAGCAACGGTGAAACACAGGAGTTCCTCATGCATCAGGCTAGTGGTGACTCTGTGTGTGTTACTGTGGGATGATTGCTATTCCTAAGAAGGGTTTTCCTGTTATGAGAAGAAAAGGTACTTTTTCTTCTTTCTCCCCATAGCTTTATTGTTTCACCTGGAATAAAAGATTCCTTTTTAAAGTGGGCTTGACCTTGCTACCGTGATATTTAGAAATACAGGTTTAAAGCAGAACCTTCCTACAATTCAAATGCAAAATGTGAATATATTTGGAACTGCAGTTAAACAGAATCTGTCACTTGATTGAGAGTATAACGCTAAAAATAGACGCTGAAGAAATGTGTTAGTTATTCTGAAGAATGCTCTGTACTTCCTTTCTTATAGGATAGATCTGTCACCTGCTAGAGAAGACTTTCTCACTTAATATTTTGATTTTAGTTATTTAAGTTGTACTCAGTATTTTAAAAAATTATATCATGGGGAAAAGCTTTCTCATAATTTCATGCAAAGCATCATTTTGCCTCGGTCAGATGAAGGTCTTTTCAGCTAACTGGTAACTCTGTTTTTAATGGTTGATTGTAAAAGCTTTAGCTCTTACCAGAGCAATCATTATTTGAAGCTAGTTAGGTGCCTGTAGTTTCCAGCCATGCAAATGTAATGTAAAGCTGGAGTTCAGTCTATTGAATAAAGCATTCTGTGTGATTTCACTGCTAGAAAATGAATTTGAGCCATGAGGCGTAGCAGAGGGTAGGATCAGTTTGTTGTCATTTAAGAGCCATTAATCCCATATAAATGGTTTCCCTCTTCTAGCTGATTTCTTTTTGAAATGTTGCCCAGCTTTAAGTGTCCAGATCCAATGAAGTAGATGAACCATACATCTGTGTGATTTCTGCAAGCATCATGTTTCTCAATTACATCTTTTGAGGTGGAGGAAATAAAGACCGCGTCTGCTACAGACAGTGTTGAGGCTAACCTCTGCTCTTGACCATGAGGTTTCCAAACCCATGCGATGAAGACTATCATGGCTAATGATGCACAAACAGTTTCCACATCTCATTTATCTTTCCTGCCATGCAGAAGACCTGCTTAAAATATCAGCATCCCTCAACCACACTCTGGTTGTGGTGGTCTAACCTTGAAACAGCTCTAGACAGCTTGGTAATTCCAGTGCACCGCTCATAGGGGCATTCCCATTCATGGCTCCTGTGTTGACTGCAGCTGTCTGTCTTTGTTCCTGTCTAGAACGATTTTCATCTTTGTGTGTGGCTCCAGCTCTGGAAAGCTGCTACTGAAATTCGTATGGACTTTGGAATTGCAGCAGATTGGGCATTCCCCAGCCATTCTTCCCTTCATGCCTGTGTTCATTCAGCACGTGCTTAGCCCTGGTTTCATGCTTGACTCTCTTCTCTAGTCCTGCTTTCACTATTCTTGTCTACTTAGAAGATGATAGAAGCACAGAAATAGCACATTCTACAGTGTTCAGAGGGGTTGTTTTGTGGTTTCCTGGAGAGTGTAAGCTTGTGTCTAGCTTGCTTGTCAGTCCTCTTTTCTTTTCCTCCTCTCCTCTTAAAACCTATATGCTGAAGGCCCAGTTTCACAGGAAACCAAACCACAGCAGCAGAATTATGATATATACCCCTCTCCCCAAAACAGCCTGAAAGATCAAATAGGTGGCACACACAGCTTGACAGCCCTAAAAATTTCGCTGCTTTGCTGTGGGAATGCACACACTGGGTAGGAATTTCCAAGTTGTTCCTCTTTCTCTCTTTCAGAAGACCAGCATTTATTGGGCTCATGTAAATTCCTCGTGGTGTTTTCGGTTGAATGTTTTGCTGAGGTGAGCAGAGGAGATACATTGCTTCTACCTTCATCACAGTAAAGTTTAAGCAGCAGTAGTTCTTTCTCAGGTTGTGTATGTGCTGAAGAGGTCCTACATTGAAGTCGTGCTGGGTTTTTGACAAGAGTGGACAAGAATTCAGACACCAGCTGGAACCTTTTTGAAGTTGCCACTTGGTGCCTACTATCATGATACTTCTTTCCCCCGATGTGTTATGGCTTTTTATGCTTACTAAGATGTAAGCTCATCAGTACAGAATCAGGGATTCCTTCACTTGCACTAGTGTGATACCCTGATTTGGGCGTGTGTTGGTTATCTGTAGTTGTCTTCTTTTATTTGTCTTTGTCCTCCACAGGCCTTTATGGTTGGGTAGGTTTTTTTCTGTTAGAAACCAATCCCAGCTGTCATGCCTTCTTTTAACATGCTGTCTCTGATTTTAGATCATGCTGTTATATTGGCTAGTAATGTACTGAGCACAAACAGAAGATCACGGAAAATATCCTTCACAGTAATGGTAAGTTTTGCATTTGATTGAACTCTTTAGTTCTAAATACTGCTTCTTAACAAGAATGTGTGTCACAGCTCTTACCACTTGCCGTAGGATCAGGAGAAGCACTGTTTTACCTGTGTAATAGAATCATTAGGGTTTGGAAGGGACCTTGAAAGGTCATCTAGTCCAATCCCCTTGCCACAGCAGGATCACCTAGACCAAGTCACACAGGAACATATCCAGGCAGGTTTTAAACGTCTCCAGAGAAGGAGACTCCACAACCCCCCTGGGCAGCCCCTTCCAGTGCTCTGTCACCCTCACTGTGAAGAAGTTCCTTCTGATATGGATGTGGAACCTCCTGTGTTCTATCTCACACCCATTGCCCCTTGTCCTATCACCAGATGCCCCTGGTGAAGCCCTTGGCCAGGTGGTTTGGCAGCATAAAGGTGGAGACTCCCACTAGCCCTGGAGGGCTGGATGGACCGAGGGGTGGGTGAGTGGATGGATGGATGGACAGACAGCCGGAAGGACGGGCGGATGGAGGTGCCACATCGACCAGAAACACCCCAAAAAGCTTCGGGTAGGTGCGAAGGGAGCTTGGGGCTGCCGAGGAGAAGTCTGGCGGGAGGCCGATCAGGAGGAGGGCGCAGGGGGAACACAAGGCGATAGTTCCCCTCAGAGCCGCCCCCCAGCCCGGCGTCTGCGCCTCCTGCCCCGGCAGAGGGGAGCCGCGCGGAGGGCAGCGGCGGGAAGCGGCTCTGAGGGGGAGGGTGGGGGGAGGGGCGGCGCGAGGGGCAGGAGGCGGCGAGGCGGGAGCCGGCCCGGGGTGGCCTGAGCGGGGCTCGGCCGGGGCGAAGGGTACCCCGCGTTGGCCGGGGAAGAGGCGGTGTGGAGCCCTCGGCGAAAGTTGGGAAATGGTTTCAGCAGCAGCAGCCGGAGCCGGGGCGGGCACCATGATGTGAGCGAGAGGAGCCTCCAGCCCGCCGCGATGGGGAACAGCGGTTCCGCCGTGAAGGTCTGCGCCGATCACCAGGGGGGAATCAACTGGCTGAGCCTGAGCCCGGACGGGCAGCGGCTGCTGACGGGCAGCGAGGACGGCACGGCCCGGCTCTGGAGCACCGCCGACAGCCAGTGCCGCGGCCACTTCCAAGGTACGAGGGTCCCTGCGCTGCGCCGGGCTGCAGCGGGGCCGCATCCAGCCTCTGCCGGGCTCCTGCAGTCCCCGCAGCCCGCTGGCAGCCGCGGGCTTGGTTTGTGTCTGGGCAGCGCTTGTTACTCGGATGTTAAGCAGAAGCTTCCTTTTTTAACCTCAGGCAGGTTCCGAGCGCTCCCGAGCGCAGGGAGCCCTGTAGCTCAGCGTGTGGACACGGCAGTCATTTCACTTGGGTCCTTTTCTGGAAGCCCTCTGCTCTGCACCCCGAGGGAATACTGACTGTTTGCCATTGTCTCTCTCCTTTTCCCTCTTCCTTTCACTTTTTTCTTCCCTTTTCCTTTATCCTTTTCACTTTTTCAATTTTTCCTTATCCTTTTCCCCCATTTCCCCCTTCCCCCTTTATCTTTCCCTCTATTCTTCCTCCCTGTTTTCTTCCCTTTCCCACTTTTTCCTTCTTTTCCCCCTTTTTCT
>JAOXOE010030212.1:0-13362 GCA_028565055.1 Phoeniculus purpureus | reverse complement strand
CGAGCAGGCTTCAAAGCCCTTAGCTCAGACTCTGGCTAAGTTCACAGAGCTGGGATTGCTCACTCTCTACAAAATACGTCCCTACATAAAGTCTCCACTCAGCCTCTTTTTCCACAGCTGCCCTTCATAGGACTTGTGCTTCAGAGCCTACACAGGCCTTGTTGCCCTTCTCTGGACTTTCTCCAGCACTTCAATGTCCTTCTTGTAGTGAGGGGCCAAGAACTGCACTGAATCCTTGAGAGACAGACTCACCAGTGCTGAGTACAGAGGGACAATCAGCTCCTTAGTCCTGCTGGCCACACTATTTCTAATACAAGTGGTCGTCTTGGCCACCTGGGCATACTATGGCTCATATTCAGTCAGTATTTGAGAGTTCCTCATTTCTGTCCATTGACGAATGAGACAAGCAAGGTTAGCAGGTTGGAGTAAACACCTAACTTTAGATGGCTAACCTTTTAAAGTTGAAGTGTCATCTGAAGGTCACCCTAGACATTTCCTCGTACTAACCACCACATACATGTACAAATACACATATAATATTATACCCCTAAGAAACGTTGGTGTAGTTTGGCATCACCATCATAAAGACACAAGTTTTTGAAGATCAGCTGTAAGCACATTAATTTTCCAGATTATCTTTGGATAATTTATTAATTGAATGGGAAATATTTTATAATTTTCTCAATCTGGTGACATATTTTTCCCCTTCAGAACCAGAAAATACAGCCCTAATTACTTTTCTAACTTTGGGGTTTTATATATTGGGTTTGATTTAATATTTGTTTAGTTTAAATGTTTAAGTATTGGTAAGGGCTAGAGATACTGAACAAAGGTAGCTGGCTCAACTAATTTAACCAGCTTTTATGTTAAATTATATGTTGTCAGTCTCCAGCCAAACACTTCACCTTATTTAGCGAAGCAGTGTCACTGCCTTTGCTAGATTACTTCTGCGCGTAAAATGACCTGAGATTGTCTGTGCAGACTTTTGATTGGACGGCTAATTCATCACTGAAATCTATGGAGAATCAGAGGTTTGCATCTGGACAATTCAATACCTTCAGGCACCTGGGTTTCACTGTCCTCACCCTACTGAGCCTCCTCTTCTCTTCCAGACTGCAGCCTGAGTCAAGGCTGCTCAGCATCTCACATCTCTGCCTGGACACAAACCCTATTAAAATCTGGCAGTAGCTCAAAGCACTAACAGTTAGGAATGTAGCTAAGTAAAGAGGTGCAGAGTCCATTTGGACTCCAACAGTGGAAGGAGGAAATGTGTCTTGTGGCAGGGTATCAGCTGAAAGCATCTAGAGCACTTTGGAAGCCAGATACAAAAAGCAGATCAGCAGAAGCTCATTGTAGTACTGTGGCTTTTGAAGTCAATGCTACACAGGCAAAAATTTGATGGCAAAACTTTACTAACTCTTACTCACCCAAGGCTTGAGAGAATCACCCCAGGAAGCAGTATATCTACACCACTATGAAAACCATAAACTAAGGCTACCAACTCATTTATACAAAAGGGACAGGATACTCTTACAGCTTTTGAAGGCAACAGCAATTTCCTAGTCCTTCTCATTTAAGATCAAGACTGTGATTTGTTTTTCCTTTATGGCTTCACAGCAAAGGAATATTTTAGCCCACTTGTCCTAATCATTATAGACTGATAATGTGCATGCAGGTCTCCTCCCCCTAAGTTCTCAAGATCTCTGTTGGATATTTTTCCAAGGGAACCCATACCTTAGTGATAGGAAGGGACAACACTTATTTCTAAAATCTGATAACTGCTGCTACTGGTTTTCCACTCAATATCCCATCCTGTATTTTAGACATTGTTAACACAAGGTGGCAGACAGGAGCTCTTTCTTATCATAATGAACGACGAAGACCTTTTATTTCTCGAACTGTGGTGAGATGCAGTCCAAAACCCCCCCAAACTTCAACCACAGCCAGACACACACGCTGCATACTCTAGCTCATTTGACACTACAACACATGATGGCTGCTTCCAAGAACCATAACCTGCAGCATACTTCCACACTTCAAGACACAGAGTGATACAGAGGCATTTTATGGATTACAGCTCTAAACTACTCCAAGGTGTTCCATGCAGGGCTGACGAACACTCCTCAACACATGACACACGTATGTGAAACCATTGCACTGCTTTACTTGGGAAAGCACAAAACCTGCCAACATTTGTGTATGTGCTTGACACTGCCAGCCTGACTACTCCTGGCATCAAGTATGATGTTCATAGGATGAAGGTCTAAGAAATCATATGCAGTAACTTGGAACAGAAATGCCTTTAAAAAGCACTCCATAACACTTGCCCAGGCTGAAAGCTACTGAGATTTCATTGCAACTATCAGCAGCAGCCTAGTGAATAAACATGAGATGCTCGGCAATTTACTCTGGTCAGGCACCAGGGAAAAGACCAGCATGAAACAATAGAGGGAGGGATGAGGCAGAAGGGCATAAGTGATTCTTTCTATGTTCTGAGTGTGGTAATTCCTTTTGAAATGGTTATTCTTAGTGAAAATCAGATCGGCCTAGAAAAAGGCCAGATGTGCATGCTGGGGCAGAATTTAGTGCCAGACAGATTTTGGAAGTCAAGCTCTGTAATCACAGAAGCTTTGCCTCTGAATTCTGCACTGCATTCCAACAGAGATGTTTAATGTATCTCACATTTTCAGAGGAAGAGCAGATCTGTGGCTAAAGGCTTTCACTTTATTGTTAGTGTAACGGAACAAAAGATCAAACAGGACACAGCTGATTAACAATGAATCACATGGTGTTCTATGCATGATGTGACCTAGATCTGGGAAAAGCAGGTACGTTCTAAAATCAATTCTTGAACATTTCTAAGAATATAAGGAAGCTGTGTCACGGCATGGCTTGGAAATAGTTCCACCTTACACTATAATTTCCTTTATTACAAAGAAAAACTTGGTAATTTGTGTTTTGCACTGCTGCTTCTCATGACTAAACCTTCTCTTGTTCAATCACCCTCTCGTTTTCTGCCAAAGCCTGATTTCCATAAGAGATCCCTGCATTAAGTGAGGGGACCTGAAGAAGACACTCTGTAAAAGAATCTCAAATTACTCAATCTGAAATGGTGACTCATGGACAAGTTAAACCTTTGACTTCTACTATTTCTGCTGAAACTTCCTAAGGTTTTGCAACTATTAAAAAGGCTGACATGTTCCTTAAACATGCTTCTAGAAATAACTTAATATTGTTTTATATTCAGTGTATTCTATATCTACATTGCAGAATGCAGGAGCTCATCTCAGCTATTTGAGTTACCTGCTGTCTCAGCATCCTAATTCAGTGTCAAGATAGCTGCTCACAAGCTTCATGGCTCCCTCCACACATTTCCCCATACCTAGCTTCCCATGGGCAATAAAACAGATATGAAGAGTGGAAGTGGACTGCAGTATGCTGTGGTGACTTGAGGTGTTGGAAATGATCAGAGCCCAGATCCTTCCTTTTGTGAGGAACAGATCCAAACCATGGAAATATTCATCCTGGAAGATGTGATAATGTCATCTTTGAAAGATGGATCCCAGGCAGGGTAATTAATCTCACTAGCCCTTTCCCCACCATTGAGGAAGTTACTTCTCATTGCTAATTTTTATATTAGCCACACTGGAATTGTATTCTAACTCCTAGATATACATGAGTGAGATTGAAGGAAAACAATTGCAAATCTTAGCTTTAAAGATGCTGCAACCGTTATTTAGTGGGGGAACTTGCAAGGGCTAAAGCTACCACAAGGCACAGTTTGCTTAGCCAGGGTCCTAGTTCTGAAGGGACATGTAAAGTAAAGTTGAATCAACAATAGACTCATAAGTTTTAGGTAATAAGTGACATTTTATACAGGGTGTTGAAGGAGACGTGCCTAATAAATAAATAAATAAATGTTATTTATTATTAATGTTATTTTTCATTATCATAAATAAAGTGTCTCATAATTGCCCACTGTTTGTAAAACTGTTGAAAAACTTCCTGGCTCTTTTTTGGTTTTCCTTGCCTTTTTATTTCTCCTTTACCATTCAAAGAGGTTTCCAAAAACTGTACCACTGTGAGAGCTTTTCACTTCCTGCTGTGATTTGTAGGCAGTGAGACTGTTGTATTCCTCTACCCTTCTTCAGCAGTAAGAACAAAAAAAGAGACTGGAGGTTTCTTTTTGAGACACTGCAAGAAGAGACAGAAGGGGAGGCACTGCCATGCTACATAATACAGTAAAAGACTGGAAATTCACTTCAAACACACTGCTGAGACAAGCAAAGGCACTAGGACCACTGAATAAATTCTATTTTTCTTTAAAATTGTTCAGAGAGAATATTAAACTTCTTAAAGTGTTGATAGATTATGGCGTTACCTCAAGAAGATCTGTTTTGTAAGGAGACACACTCTGAGGAATCAAAAGAGACTGAATATTACTGCCAAACCAACCGTGGAGCACAGCAAATGGACATTGGCTTCATCTGACCTTCTTCTCTGTACAAACAAAACCACACACTACATTTGGCTTCAGAGACCTGAAATAAGGATTCTTTTCCTGGGCCTTTTTTTCCTCTATATAACAGAAACAGACTGGATAGTAGTAACATTAGAAACAGAGCAGGAATCCAGAAATTCAAATATTCTCTTAAGATCTAAAAGATGAGAAAACAAGCAATAGGAATTTACAAAAGTCAGTATAATCAGAGATCCAAGTATTGCTGAGAATTATTTGGGATTGTACCTAGTATTTTCTGAACTCCATGACTCCCTATCAGCCACGGTTCTCATCAGGTGTAGCAGAAGTCTTTAAAAGGAATTCTCATTTTGTTATGCAAGATTTCAAACTTATTTGGGCAACTGGATTCACCTCATCCTATTCAGTAGGTATCCCAAACTTACAACAGTCAGAAGCTGCTCTTACCTGTCCGATTCAGTCAGGTACAGTCAAGCACAGCCTCGTTGGGAGCTATGCTGATCTGCCACTCAATGAGCTATTCCAAGTCTAACCCTCAAAGAGAATTGCTGCTCTAGTTGTTCTTGGTTTTTCTTGAGTCAGTTCAATTTTTCTTGACCAGCAGCCATACGATATTGGGCTATAACTCTCCCTTGCAGAGTCCGTAGAATCAGCAGTAATAAAAGCCCAGTCTGCCTTCAAAGCAATCTGACTCCTAAATGAATTTCTCAACACAGTAGTACTCCCTCTCCTTCCTATCTCACTAGACTGCCCAGACGACCAACAGAAACTGCCTATAGCTGCAGCAACAGCCTCATGGAAACACAGCATAGTTGGACCTAAGGAGCAAAGTACAGTGCCACTGAGGTGAACAGGCTCTGGGTCAAGGACAGAGATTTAATGAAAGCACAGTTGAGACTCTGAAGAATCCTACCTCTGGAAAATGGGTTTTGGTAAGTTACTGAAGCAGACAGCTTGCAATCTGATTTTAATTCAAGCAGGCCAAATATTTCTAAACAGCTAAACCAACAACAGGACAAGTCCCCACATACCAGTCTACACATAGAGATACAAAACTAGTTGACATTGAACTCACAAGTGAAAAAAATGTGCTTGTGTCAAAGACATATCACTGGGTTATCCAGAGCAGGAAGACACAGACTTTGCTGTTGAAAGAAAATGGTTTCTTAAGATATTAAAATGCATATTCCCGGATCAAGTGAACAACTCCATTATTGCAAGACTAGACTCTGTTTTGCTATGTGCATCTGAGACTAGAAAGTTGTCAATCACATGCTGACTAGTCTGCTGTCAGTGCTTCTGTCACACAAGCCTTCATGGTTTTGTCAGCTTCACAGAAATAGAAATTCCCAAATAGGTAAGGAAGGGCGAGGGCAGAATGACTGTTCCACTCCCATGCACCTCACGATTCTTCCCCTTCATGTCATTGAAGCAATGTCAAACCCAAGCTTTCAAAAATAACCATAAAGCAGGACTCTCTAAAGTAATACAAATTACTTCATAGAGGCAGAACTAAAACAAACCCAACCACCACACTGTGTGAGTAGGCAGGTAGTGTACGGGGCTGTTTCTTGGTTTTCAGCTTTGACATTGTATTGTTCTAATTTCTCTGACAAAACATTCAGGCTACTTTAAAATCAGTGGCAGATGATACTAGCTATAATTAGTTAATTCCTGGAGATCACACAACAGAACCATAGAATCATTAAGGTTGGAAGAGACCACCAAGATCATCAATCCAACCATCAGCCTAATCCCACCCTGCCCATTAAACTCTGTTTTCAAGCACCAGATCTACTCATTCCTTGAACACTTCCAGCGATGGCAACTCCCCTCCTCCCTGGGCAGCCTCTTCCAACCCCTGACTATTCTGTCAGGGAAGAAATTTTTACTTATGTCCAACCTAAACCTCTCCTGGCACAACTTGAGGCCACTTCGTCTTGTTCCTGTTTCCACTAGTGACTTGGGAAAAGAGACCAACCCCCACCTCTCTACACCCTGCTTTCAGGTAACTGTAAAGAACAATAACGCCTCTTCTCAGCCTCCTCTTCCCCAGACTAAACAATCCCAGTTCTCTTGGTTAGACATTCAGAAGAGACATCTAGTATCTTCAGACTGCTTCTTTATAGCATTTTACTTTCATAGCCAATACATAAATAGTCTCCTGTTTCATGCTTTTTCAGAACACCTTCAAGATTTAACAGGAGCCAAACAGCACAGAAAGGAAAAATTGTCCAGTCACCTTTTTGAATTAAGCATACTCAACAACCCAGTTAGAACCAGTTTCAGAATATACTGTCTACCTGTGTGTCCTGGTAACACGTGCTTGGAAATACATGTACTTGCAGTGATGCACCAAATACAAGAGTAAAGACAGGGTTGTGTGTATGCCAATGTAGTTAAAATTAACAACTAACACCAGAAATGGAGTAAAAGTAACTGACGTTAACTTGTTAAAAAAAAAAAACCCACCAACCACTATTACAGGACCACAGAATCCCAGAATGACTGAGGCTGGAAAAGCCCTCTGAGCTCATCCAGCCCAGCCCACACCAGGTTACTAAGGGCACTCTCAACTCTCTCAGCCTCTTTTCATCATACTTTCCCTCTAGTCCCTTTACCAAGTTAGTTATACTCACACTCCATACAAGATGTTTTTAATATATCTGACTGCTATTTGAAATTAGAAAAGTTTTATCCAGAGTTTTCTGCTCTGAAAAAAACAGGACTGTATTATTAGCACCATCCTTAAAACACACCAGTAGAATTTAAGTATTACAAACTGAATTCAGATTTGCCACTAGTGTTCCTGAACTTTCAGGACAGACACACTGAAGTGACAAAAGAGCTTTCCTTTCAGCTGAAATGGAACTAACAAAAAATTCTTCTTGCTGTCCTCACTGAGCTGACTATCTCCTCCTAAAACGACACTCAAACATCAGTAACGTTTTATCGATACTAACAGATGGTTGGCCAGAACTGTGCAAATGCAGGAGGACAGGTTGTTTGCAGATAGCTTGATGCTTGTATTTCCAAGACTTTCAGACTGGTCAAGCAAGAACAAAACTGAGGAATGGCTGAGGGATCTGCAGCTGTTTGGCCTGGAGAAGAGGAGATAGAGGGAAGACTTACTACTCTATAACTACTTGAAAGGAGGTTGTAGAGAGGCAGGGTTTGATCTATTCTCTCTAGTGGCCAGTGCTAAGATGAAGGAAAATGGCCTGAAGCTGCACCAGGGCAGGTTCAGGTTGGATATCAGGAGGAATTTCTTTAATGCAAGGGTTGTCAGGCAGTGGAAGAGCCTGCCCAGGGAGAGGGTTGAGTCTCCATCCCTGGAGGTGTTGAAGAGAAGGGTAGGTGTTGGGGGACAGGGTTTAGTGGTGCTGATAGGGCTAGGAAAATGTTCAACTCAATGACCTTGAAGGTCTCTTCCAGCTGAAACTGTTCTATGATTCTATGAAAATTTGTTGTTTCCCATATGGAACTTCAAATTACTAATCTGCCAAACCAACAAGTCTTCTAAAACAGCATTGTTAGGAGACCTATAGCAAGAAACACAGCTTAGCAACCAGGGGAAAAAAAAATCCCTTTTGCAGTTTAATAGAAATCACGCTTGCCATGCTGCTTCTCTGCTTTTTTCTTGTCTACGTCTCTTTGCCAGCTGATGGAGTAACTAGCTGAGAAAGTTGAACCCCACGGGAGAGGCAGATGGCTCTTTGATTCTAGTTATTGATCAAATCAAAGAAATTCTGCCTGCAGACAGGAAATATGGGGTTTATTCTTTATTTCCCATTTACTGACGATGAAAGTTCCCATAGAAGAGAAGCAGAAATACATTTCCTGCTAGTCATCAATGACCTTGCACGTATGTGATTGCCAGAATCTATATTACAGGTTGTAAATGACCACAGCATTTTCTTCCTGAAGCTAAAGCTACAATGTGATCTACCACCTTTTTTCCTAATTTTGTAACTGGAGAGTTCACACTGCGGGCACAGTAAAAACACAACTGTGAGCTATCAAGCAAAAGAATCGTATTTGCATGGTTAAAAATGCCAGAGTTTTCCCTGGGTAATCTGCTAGCCACTCTGGTCTACTATTCTTCTGCATAACTCTAGGTCATTCTGAGATTAAAAAAGGCTTCACTCTTGCTGAAATTGCTTTTACTAGCTTCATATTGTAAACCAAACAAAAATCCACAACATTCACTTAGCCACGCACAACTCATTTCCTTTTTCCGTTCACAGAATTTCATCCAGCCCAGCCCAGGACCTAACATCACGACAGCGCACTAAGGGCTACAGCCAGTCTTTCCTTAAACACCTCCAGGGATGAGGACTCCACCACTGGCCTGGACAGTCCATTCAAGGGTCTGATCACCCTTTCCGGGACGAAGGGCTGCCCAACATCCAACATAACCCTCCCTAACAGCATCAGGCCCAGCCCTCTTGTCCTGGCACTGGTTGCCTGGGAGAAGAATTCGACCCTCACTCGACTACAACCACCTTTCAGGGAGTTGTAGAGTGGGAGAAGGACCCCCCTGAGTCTCCTCTTCTCCATGCTAAACACCCCCAGCTCCTTCAACCTCTCCTCATCAGACTTGCCCTCCAGTCCCTTCCCCAGCCTTGTTTCTCTTTTCTCATGAGCTTTCTTTCAGTTGTATTTTTATGTAATGTTTTAAACATTCAATATTTAAACTTCTCCTGCATGTGAGTTCAGCTTCTGCAGCTGTTAGATTTTGTGTTCCTTGCAAGAACTTTGTGAACCACAGAAAGCTGACACCACTCGTGAGAGTCAGTAATGCTGATTGTTGAAAAGGCTGGGCCATAGCAACCAGATAGGGATAAAGCTCCTCAAGCAGCAAGACCCAACTAATTCTTTAAAGCTCCTGCCTACCAAACCAAGCAAGCTCCTGAAGTCATGGTGGTGGACACAACTTGTCACCTTTGTTTCACAGAGCTAGGATTTTGCAGAGGAAATCAACTTCACGAGAGATCTTGCAAGGCTGGAGCGGGTCCAAAAGGAGCAACAAGGCTGGGGAAGGAACTGGAGAGAAAGTCTGATGAGGAGAGGCTGAGGGAGCTGGCGGTGTTTAGCTTGGAGAATGGGAGACTCACGGGGCACCTTCTCCCTCTCTACAACTCCCTGATGGGAAGGTTGTAGTCAGGTGAGGGTTGGTTTTTCTCCCATGCAACTAGTGGCAGGACAAAAGGGCAGGGCCTGAAGCTGCCAGGAGAGGGTTAGGCTGGATGTTAGGAAGCCCTTCCTCACGGAAAGGGTGATCAGACCCTGGAATGGACTGCTCAGGGTAGTGATGGAGTCCTCATCCCTGGAGGCATTTAAGGACAGACTGGATGTGGCCCTCAGTGCCCTGGTCTGAATGCTGTGGTGATGGGCTGGACCGGACCTTAGAGGTCTTTTCCAGCCTTAGTAGTTCTGGGACTCTTTCTGAATGAGTGCAATCTAATGAACATAGCTGTAAATAACCAGATGTTCCTGATGTGAGTGTCAGCCATTCATTGTAGGAACTGATAGGACATGTTAGTAAAACACCTTGCTCTCTCTCTCTGGTGATTTTACAAGTTTGGAAGCTGTACGCCTGAGTATGTAGTAGGGACATGAAGCAAGAATCAATTAACAAGCTTGCTTAGGACTCATTATTAGGACTCAAGCCATCAAATCGATGGTTTGAGATAATAATTAATTCTTCAGCAAACGGTAAGTGCAGACAGCAATACTTTCCCCATCGCTAGCATGCAGAAGCTTTTATTATTTTGTTAAATAAAACATGAAAAAAAAAACAACCAAGAAAGGGAAAAATTAATCAGAATCAAAATCTTTCAGAAGTAAAACTGCAGAAAAGGGGGAGAACATGAAATTAGAAGACAGACAAATTAGCTTTTTGAGGAATTTCACTCTTTCTTGCAATATCACTCCCTTTTAAAAAGAAAACAAGTGTATACAACTCAACCCCATTTTAAAACCTAACCCCTTACACAGGCTGTCACTGCTATTCTCTGATTTAGGAGGGAAACAAGTATGTGAGGCAGCACAGACTGCCAGTGCAGGCTATATACACAATTGCCAAGGTGCCTGCAGTACAGAGCAAAACTGTGCCAGATATGGGGTCTGGGAAAGTCTAACAGTGATAAATAGTGACACCTAAGGGAAAGAGTGAACATTTCTCAAGGGAAACAGACAGGCACACAATGGAATTAACCACAGATATCCAGGTCATCTCCAAATGATCTTTATGATTATCAGGAAAAAAATGGTTTATAAGAGCAAGCTGTGCATCACACAACATGCCCAGGAGAGGAAAACTGACAGGAAACTCAACATCAGTCAACAGAAAGGCCTCCAGTTGTCCAAAATGTCACAGAATCCCAGAATGACTGAGGCTTGAAAAGCCCTCTGAGGTCATCCAGTCCAGCCCAGGACCTAACATCACCACAGCAATCAGACAATGGCCACAGCTGGTCTGTCCTTCAACACCTCTACAGATGGGGACTCCACTGACCTGGGCAGTCCATTCCAGGGTCTGATTACCCTTTCCATGAAGAAGGGCTTCCTAATATCCAATCTAACCCTCCCTGGCAGCTTCAGGCCCTGTCCTCTCATCCTGGCGCTGGTTGCCTGGGAGAAGAACCTGACCCCCACCTGACTACAGCTTCCCTTCAGGGAGTTGTAGAAAGGGAGAAGGTCCTCCCTGACTCTCCTCAGAAGAAGTCAAAGCATCTGTTTCCATTATTACCTATGGCAACTTCATCCATGTTTGTGCTACACGTACAGTTTAAAAAACCCCTGCTATCCAAGGAAATGGCCATGTCCACATTACAATTAATATCATATCATGTAATCAGATCGCTGTTAGGATTGATACCACAGCAATTCCACAGCACAGCAATTCTACTCCTCCAAAAGTTCAGAGAGATTCATCCTATCTGTAGGAGAAATTATTTCTCTCACTGAAAGAAGACATTTGTAGCTTTGTATTGCATAAAACCAATGTAGCCTACGCATCCTCTAGACAACCTGGGTGGCCCAGAACAGATGTATTTTCTGTTCTGGTGTTCTACGGCCTCATGAGCATGGTTCTCACTGATTTCTTCTGCTTGGTTTTATACCTGGTCCCCATATTTGTCCCATTCAGCAATCCTAATGGATAAGGATGCTGTCACCCGAAAACTGTGCTGGCAGAATGACTCAGTTTTACCAGAGGGTAGGAGACAAAAACCTTCCTTTCCTTTTTCTTTGCATTAATTCCCCTGAACTTTAGCTTGAGCAATTACCTGATCATCTAAGATACCTCAGCTGAGAATAAGACCTTAGAGAATGCTGTAAAATTGAACCTTAAAGTACAACCTCGCTATTCTGCTACATCTTATGTATCTTACCATGTCATGTTCTTATTTGTCCATGTCCTACAATATAGCATCTGTGTGTTTCTCTAGCTGAATGTCACCAAATGCTCGTTTACACAGAAGGGCTTGCTTCGGTTCGAGCTCAGTTATCTACTGTACAAATACAAATCAGCAGCTTACAAAAATTGCTCTGCAATCTTCGATAGCTAAGAACATAACAAAATATTTATCATAAAGATTTGTTTATATTTATTATAAAACATTTTTCCAGTAGCAGTACAAAAGGAGACACTTGGAGAAGAGTGAATAATGAACCCCAGTACTTTTCCAGCTTCCAGTGAGCTATATGCTTTGGGGAATTAACTTCATCAGCTACAAGTCTTATTGTTGTGTTGAATATATTTAAATGGGTTTTCCTTCATGACTTTGAACCTGTACATGCTAATCCTCCCTCTGCAGCAAACTCCACCATTCTGACACACACACAATTTCAGATGGACACATTTTTGTTTGCTAGTTTTGTTTTGAGCTTGGTGATAGTTTTTTGATTCTTTCCTTTCACAGACCAGAAAGGAAAATGACTATTTGGATACTATCTATTCTCTCACTGTCACTCATTATTTTATAGAGCTCATGATATTCCACATCAGCAGACCTTCACTCATCAGAGTAATTAGGTATGAAGTCACTTCTCATGTGGAAGTCATTTTATAACTTCAGCCTTCCTTGTTTCTCTTTCTGCTATCAACCGAGGTACGTGTTATGACTTTTCTACACCATTATATGTATGTACTTTTATACCCGATATAGAATCATAGAGCAGTTTTGGCTGCAGACACCTTCAAGATTATTGAGTCGAACCTTTTCCTACCCCTATCAACACCACTAAACCCTGTCCCCCAACACAACATCTACCCTTCTCTTCAACATCTCCAGGGATGGGGACTCAACCCCCTCCCTGGGCAGGCTCTTCCACTGTCTGACAACCATTACAGTAAAGAAATTCCTCCTGACATACAACCTGAAGATTCTCTGGTTTGACTTCAGGCCATTTCCCCTCATCCTATCACTGGCCACTAGGGAGAACAGACCAATCCCTGCCTCTCTACAACCCCCATTCAAGTAGTTGTACATATAGTAACACATACAGAATCAGTGAATAATTCAGTTTAGAAAAGACACTTTAGATCATTGAGCCAAATCATCAACTCTACTCTACAAGTTCACCCCTAAACCATATCCCCCTACACTACATCTAAGCAAATTTTGAATGCATCCAGGGACGGTGAGTCAACCACCACCCTGGGCAGCCATTCCAGTGCCTGACCACTCTCTCCATGAAAAACTTTTTCCTGATACCCAGTCTAAACCTACCCTGTTGAAGCTTGAAGCCATTCCCTCTGGTTCTGTCACTAATTCCTTGTGAGAAGAGACCAGCACTAACATCTCTACAATGTCCTTTCAGATAGTTGTAGAGAGTGATGAGGTCTCCCCTTAGCCTCCTCTTCCTCAAACTAA
>JAOXOE010030211.1:0-13362 GCA_028565055.1 Phoeniculus purpureus | reverse complement strand
CGCGCTCCCGCCCCGCCGTTCATTCGTGGGCTCTGCCAAGGTCGGGGCCATCCATACCTGCGTCGTGCCGATGCTGTTTGGGTGCCAGCCAGGCCCCGCCGCTCGCGAAGGTGGACGGGGAAGGTTGATTTTTCCCGCATGTGCCGTGGGGACCTGAAGGGACACAGGGGTGACCTGGCTTGGCTGCTCCTCGCTCTTCAAGGGCAGTGCCCAGGGATGGCAGCGCCGACCCACCTGCAGCCCTGACCCACCTGCACTCCTGACCCGCCTGCACCCCCAATGAAACCAGTGGCCAGGGCTGCTCAGGGGGTTCTGTGGGGCCCGGGAGCCTTCACCCCACAGCAGCTACCCTCCAGCCAGTGAAAAAGCTGGGCCAAGGAGGATCAAGGGTGATGGGTGCGGGGGTCTGTCCCCCTCCACCACAACACCACCCCCCTCACCCCCCCCAAGGCTCCTTTCCTGACTCTGGGGAAGGCTCAGCCAGGAGAGGAACAAACCCAATGGACGCAAGTACTTTTCCAACCAGAAAAGGCTCTGTGATTCAGCCTGGGATCTTCAGAGCAGGGATGCTCAGCTCCTGCATCCGCAATATCCCAGCTACACCTTCTCCCCCCTTCCCTACTGGTTTCATAACACTCCAGCTCTACTCTTCCATCCCCATCTCTCTCTTCCTGGCGGAGCTCCGCAGCGCACAAGCTCGATGCTTGAAGGACTTCCAGCTCCCGATGAGAGCAGAAGAGATTCCAGGTGAAATAGCGGTGGTTTGGGCTGAACCCAGTCGCCCCAGTTAGGAGCATCTGGGTTCCTTAATCAGGCCAAGCCCCATCCCAGGGGACTGGAATCGTCATCCACCTGGGTCCGCGTGATCGTGCTGTGGTGTGCCCGCTGACACGAGCTGCATGCAGAGGGGCGGGGGAAATCTGAGCGAAGAGCTGAATGAATTCACTCCCGCTCCCAGGAATTACGCACAGCTCGGGAGAGGGAGGCGGCTGAGGAGCTGTGACTGACTCCATCGGCGCCTGCCGCTGCCAGCGGGTGGGTGCAGGACAAGGGCTGCGGCAGAGGGGATGCAGTGGCAGTGCCAGGTGTTCTGCAGAGACACAGGGCCCCCAGGCTAACAGGAGATGTAGGTCTGAGACCCCCACTGGGTCCATCTGGGGGTTCTGAATCCCCTACCCAGCAGAGAGAAGGCTGAGCAGCGATGGATGCACTGTGCATCCCTCCAGTCAGTGCCCTCAGACACCCAGTTCTCCCAGTCCATGGATCCTCTCATCCATAGCTGCCTCTTGCACACCCCAATGTGTGTCTGCTGTCCCCCCAGCAGCAACTTGGACCTCCTGCTCCCTCCAGCATCCAACCTCCCCTGCAGCCTCAGTTGCCGAGACACCCCCAATCACCCAGGTCTCTTGACCCCTAGACCCCACGGTGGCCCTGGGAGTCCCAAACCACCCTGCTGCCTCCCTTCTCCACCTTCAAACCTTCCCACTAATATCCCACTCTAAGTTTGGCTTCAGTCCTGCATCCCACAGCAAGTACCCATCCCAGCAGGTGCCCTCTTCTCCCTCATCTCATCTTGGCCAGTGATCGGGATTCCTCGTCCTCCTGCCACAAGCTGGAAAGGAGCTGCTTAGTATCTGTGATGAGGTTTTGGGGGGTCACTCTGCCTGCCTCGGCCTCCCCAGGTACAAGGGGTCAGGGGCTCTGGCAGAAACCAGCCTTGGTGACCCTGAGGGAGCTCACGAACATCTGGGCAGGTGATGGGGTGGCAGTGGCCAATGACTTGCTGTCCCAGGCAGAGCCCACCAGTACCCAGGGCTGGCAGAGCAGAGCTCACCAGGAATAACCACAATGCCAGTCACCTGGGTGGACCAGCAGGGTTGCCATCACAGCCCGTCGGGTTTGCAAACAGTGGCTGAAATGCCCTGAAAACCATGGGCAAACGAGCCAGTGGGCATCTGGGTTTGGTTCCCCTTAGCTGGGGCTGCTCCAGTTCTGCATCCGTGTGAGAAGTCCACCTGGGCACCCTCCACTGTCCATCACGGGCAGAACCCCACGACACGATAGATGTGGAGTCACTCGTCGTCGTTGCTGTCCTAGGACCACACTGGCTTCACTCCTTTCCCTTGGGGAAGCCTCTTGCATCACTTTAGCTTTTCCCACCCGAGATCCCTCTCCCACAGCCGGGTGGGCAAAGCCATGAGCTCGGGGCCAGCCAAAGCTGGAAGTTGATCCCAGCGCGCGACCCAGCCTCCTGCCAGCGCCTCTGTTACTCCAGCGGGGCTGGGATAGCTGGGACAAGGAGAAGCGTGGCTATAATTAGCACTGCTGACTAATCAGGGTGGCAAACAGTGGCGCTGCACTTGCCAGCCTCCCCGAAACGGGGCCATCGGGGGGCTGGAGAGCAGCAAGTCCTACATTCAACAGCTTTGTGTGACAGGCGTGGGGTGGGAATGAGGCCAATCTGCTGCTGCTGCCACCGGAGAGCTGGGAATCTGCTGGGTGCTGCTTCCATCACCAGGTTCCAGCTGCACAATCTGGACTGGGGCTCCATGATGGGTTTGGTGGTGGAAGTGCAGAGGACGGGGAGGCAGGTGGGAATGGGGCTGGTAAACCCACCCCACTCTGCTGAAGAACATTTGGTTTGGCTGAGAAACCCCACTCCTGAGTAGCTGGGATGGGGCTGTTTAGGGGCAGAGGTGACCTTGGCTGCCCAGTCTACAGCAGTGCTGGCGTAACCCACCTTTTACCCCTTGGAGAGCGACTGATGGACTGTTGGTTTGGAATGCAAGTCCCAGCTCACTCCATGCTGCAGGGTTGTGAGAGACCTTCCTGCACTGAAATGAGAGGTCTCCGAGTTCTCCACTGTAGGGACAAGGGGGCCATCCTGTCTCACTGTGTCACTGCGATTAGACGTCTAACTCCCGGGAGCGTTCCCCTCAAGGGGTGCAGGCAACCAGGGGGTGTGAGGTGGGTCACAGCTGTGGGGTTTGTGGTCTTGGGGCTGCAGGAGAGAGGACAGGACCCTCAGGTGTCCCAGGGGAGGTTGTGGCTGCTCCATCCCTGGAAGTGTCCAAGGCCAGGTTGGATGGGGCTGTGGGCACCCTGGTCCGGTGAGAGGAGCCCCTGCCCATGGCAGGGGGTTGGCACTGGATGATCTTTGAGGTCCCTCCCAACCCATTCTGTGAGTTGTGCCAGGAATTCTACGGGATCAATGAGATCGACAGGATTTATGAGATCTATGGGATCAACGAGGTCTATGGGATCTATGTTATCTACGGGATCTATGAGATCTTTGGTATCTGTGAGATCTACGAGATCAATGAGCTCTTTGGTATCTACGATATCTATGGGATCAGTGGGATCTGTGAGATCTCTGGGATCTATGTTATCTGTGATATCTATGGGATCAATGGGGTCTATGAGATCTTTGGGACCTATGACATCTACAAGATCAGTGGGATCTATGAGATCTCTCGGATCTATCATATCCATGGGATTTGATGAGTTGTGCTGGGAGGGAAGGAGCAGCCTCACGTGATCTAACGGATTGCGCACTTCTGGGACCACCACAACACTCCTAGGACCACCATAACCTTTCTAGGACCACCATAGCACTTCTGGGACCACCATAACCCTTCTGGGGCCATCACGGCACTTCTGGGGCCATCACGGCACTTCCGGGACCACCACAGCCCGGTAGCCCCGGCAGACTGGGCAGAGCGCAGCTCCCCGCAGACGAGCGGCCCCAGAGCAGCCGCCGCCGAGGTTAACGGGGACGGGTTTGCGGCATCTCAGGTCCTTCCCCGCTGGACAGGAAGGACGTTGGGTTCCGTGAGACCCCGGGCACGGGCTCCCGGCTTTGGAGCAGAGCAAAAGGTAGCTCCGACACCCCCCGGCCCCTCTGGATTCCGACATCGAAACAGGATCCTCCATGGAGTTGCGGCGCCGGTTCCTCCCCGAGCATCTCCCAGGCACGGGAATCCCACCAGGGACCACAGTGACACCTAGAGTGGGCTCAGACTTGGTCAGGACCAGGTGCTGGCGAGTGAAATCACTAGTGTAAAGCGGAAAAACACCAGCTTGGGCTAGGGAGGGTGAAGCCGAGTGCTGGGAGCTGATGGGATAGGACCCCGCTGCTGCCGGCCTGAGCCACAGCCCTGCCCAACGCAGCAGGGTGGCAGTTCAAGTCCCCTCCCAACCTCCAGCAGGAGCCCGATGCACCCGGACTTGGGAACACGGAAGTGTTCTGCCCTCTCTGGGCACTGTGTTCCCTCCAGAGCTGCATCTCTGTCAGGGAGGAGGTTCCCTCAGGACAGAAGAGTGCAAACACCCAGCAGCCGCAGAGGAGCTGCTCTGTGTGGTGGGAATCTGCCGTCGTCATCCTCCAGGCTGGGGTTCAGAGCAGGAGACTCGCCCATAGTGATGCTGGGGAGGTCACTTGGTTGGAAGCATCACCCCCCTGAGACTCCGGGGGCTGAATTTAGGGCCCTTGGCAGAGGGAGGGAGGGAGAAAGCAGGACACGGGCAGGGGGACAGAGGAGGCAGAGGGCTGTCCCTTCCCATCCGGCTCTGAGCTGTTCCCCTGAATTATCTCCGTTCTTTCCTTTCCTTCCGAAAGGTCAGTTCTCTCGGCAGAGCCGGGAGTCACCATCATCGTCCCTGGGATCGGTGTGATGGTGTCGGATGAGTCACTTGTGCAACGAGAAGAGGCTGCTGGTTGCTATAGGGATGGCAGCCGAGGGGAGAGGATCCCTTCATTACCCTGATCACTGCTAGTGACGGAGAACACGCAACCCCCACCGATTTCAGGCCACACTCTTCTCTCCAACGTCCTCCTGACGCTGTTTGATTTGCTGGGCTCTGTCCCCAGCCGAGGAGCTGCGGGGGGGTTGCCCAGGACAAGCTCAGATTTAGGGTCATCGCAGGGGTGGGAAGTGGCAGGAGCCAGGGAGAGGTGAGTTTGGTGTTGGATGTCAGTACTGGGGAGAGAGAAACCAGGAGCTGCAGGGGTTTTGGGGTGATGGAAGGAGCCAGCAGTGAGGTCCCTGCCAGCAGCTCGTTGAATACCGTCCTCTGTATCCCAGGAAAACACACTGCTCCTGGGAATGCCAGGATAACCCCCCAACCCCCTGTAATGCAGCCAGTGCCCTGGTTTGCAAAGGTGAGACACCGGCAGAGTTCATCCCCTTTGGAAATGAGGCCACTGGGTCACCAGCTCCAGCCACCAAGGTCACCAGGACACATCTCCTGCCTGGTGTGTCCCAGCCTTTCCCAAAATGCGGTTTCCTCATCATGGGGCATCCCCATCCCTACAGTCAGGCACCTCCTAGGGCTTCCCCCTTGGTCCCTTTGCCATTAGGTATTGATTTCCCACTCAGCCCCAGAGAAGGCTCCTGGCCACTTCTGCAGGGGGTACAGGGAGGGACTTCTGCCAGGTCCATCTCTGCAGAGCCCCCTCTGCCCCCACTGCTGAAGCACCCACCCACCATCTCTGTGACGCTCAGCAGAGGCAGAGCTCCCTGCCCCAGGAGTCCCCCTGCTTCCCCAGCTCTTCATTAGGGAACCACTAATTACCACCCGAGTGTTGACGGGCGCTGGTTCACTGCAGCGCTGCCGCTTGTGTGAATGGGTTATATTTAGCTCCATGGTTCTTGCCGGGGCTGCAGGTTGCCCACTCACATGTTTTCCTGCAGATCAGGAGAACTTGGTGGCTTTTCATGGCAGGGAGGGGAATGGAGAGAAACCTCCAAGCAGCCGTGGTCTAATGATAGGACAAGGGGCACTGGGTGTGAGCTGGAACAGAGGAGGTTCCACATCAATCTGAGGACCTTCTTCACAGAGAGGGTGACAGAGCCCTGGAAGGGGCTGCCCAGGGGGGTTGTGGAGTCTCATTCATTGGAGACGTTTAAAACCCACCTGGCCAGGTTCCTGTGCAACTGTATCTAGGGGATCCTGCTGTGGCAGGGGGATGGGACTGGATGGTCTTTCAAGGTCCCTTCCAATCCCTGATGTTCTAGGATTCTGTGGTCCCATCAAAACTGTCGCCACAGGCTCCCCAAGTGTTTTGGGAGTTAAAACTGGGAAGGGAGGGGTGTTGAACCACCACCCCTGGATGTGCTTCACAGTCGTGAAGATCGGGAGCTTAGGGACAGGGTTTAGTGGTGGCCTTGGGACAGTTGGGTTAAAGGTTGGATTCGATGAGCTTGAAGGTTTTTTTCAATCTCAACAAGTCTGTGATTCTCCTCTAGGACTCTCTGAATTACCAGGCCATCGGTCCCTCTGCTCCATCAGCCACTTCACCTAAGTCCCATGTCTTTCCCCCCGCTGCAAGCAGAGCTCTATCACAGCTGGTCCCGGATGTTGGGAAGGAACATGGGGAAGAGCAGTGGTCACAGGAGAGGATGCAAAGCTGCACGTGGTGAAGCAATGGGCAGGGAGGTGACTCTATGCTTTAGGCAACCCAGCCCTGTCTGCCTGACCCACCTCAACCTGAGGACTGGGTACTGCTCCACTTCCTTCCAGGCTCAGTGGGAAGCTGGTTCTGGCCATCCCAGCCCATGATGACCAACAACTCCACAGGAGGGACACTCATCCCCTGTGCACCAAGTGATGGGGGGCATCAGGGCAAACCCCTGTGCTGGGGAGACAGCCCTTCCCTCACACACTCCTGCCTCTGACCCAGCAGAGACAACGGGGCTCAGTTGGTGCCACAGACTGTGCAGCAGCCTGGGGCTCAGGATTTCGTGATTCCCTGGCAGAGTTTACAATGGTGAAAACTGCTGCAGAGCTGATAGCAGGGAGCAGGGGCTGGGTAGGGGGGGACTGGCAGGGGCTGGAGTTGCAGCACCGGGCACCCTGCAGCACCCAGTTCTGGCAGCCCTGGTGGGTTTGTCCTTGTGAAACCCTCACCGGGCTTCACAGGGTGGGCACCTGCAGAGCAGCTACCTACTGTCTGGGCTGCAGTCAAGGTCATTTTACGGTCGGTGAGCTCTGTGTGCCCTGGTGCTGCAGAGGCACCTCAAGGAGGTGGATGAAGATGAATCCCTTTAACTCAGCTGTGTCTGTGCTCCTCTTCTGCAGACCCTGCTGTCCCGAGGGCTGCTGCAGCTGAAATCACCCCAGAGATCCCAAACCTTTGCCTTTTGCAAAGGGACCAGCAATTCCCCACCTGCTTCATAGGATGTTTGGCCCCAAATCTGCCCTGTTGGACACCCAAGTCCACTGAATTTTACCCTGTTGGGTCTCTGCATCCCAGATCCTACCTCGTTGAGCCCTAAACTCCCCAGATCCTGCCTCAGCAAGTCCCTGACCCTCAAATCCTGCCTCCCTACATGCATATCAGTGGGGACAGCCATGCCCACACTCCACTCTGTCCTATGGGGCAGCAGAGACGCCACATGGCCGTGCAACTAGACCATCAGTAGAAGAATTAAAACTGATCCCAAATCCTTGAGCTTGCGATCATCTGTGGCTGGCTGCTTCTTCCAAAGAGGGGAAACAATATCCCCTGCTTTTCCCATTAGGTGTTTCTCAACAAACAAGTGGCAAGAGAGCTGCTCTGAGCAGCCGAGCACAAGAGCTGGAGGCAGGAGGTGGCCGTGCTCCTGCAGCTCTGAAGGTCGACGCTGCACGCAGCCTGCGCCGGGACACCGCGGGCGAGCAAGCAGAGGGCTATTTATAGCTACTTGGCTTTTGAAGAAAACAAAACCCCATCCAGGAAAACCACTGTGGTTGCAACAGGAAAAATAACCCCAGCCACAGTCCCGGTTCTCAGGAGCACCCCGTGGATCTCCAGGGAGGATCCCTGCAGCATCCTGTGCTCACCAGTGCGGTGCTGGGGTCAGGGACCAGACCCCCAGCCCCAGTTCAATGCAGATGCAGAGGAATACAGGGAATGTCACCCCAAGGCACTGGAAATAGGGAGGTGGAGGATCTGTCATGGGTCAGAGCCGCTACTCAGTGCATTTACACAACTAGGCAGAACCAGGGGAGAGTTCTTGTCCTGAATTACAGCGTCTTCATTCTTGAAACACATTTAACGGGAGCGGGATCCTGGCACCTGCAGCAGCACTGGGAGTGACATCCAGTCTCACTGACAAATCCTCACCTTCCCTGTGTCTTGCCCTGGCCCCTGCCAGCCATGGGAGCCAGGAGGGAGAGAAATCCCCAAACCAGGTTGTTCTGGCCACTCCAGGGACAAAGTCTTGGTGCAGAAGCAGAGCTGTGCCTGGGCAAAGCAGCGGGATAAAAAAAACAAGAGATTGAACAGAATCACAGAACATTAGGGATTGAAAGGGACCTCTAGTCCCATCCCCGTGCCACAGCAGGATCCCCTAGATCCAGTTGCACAGGAACATGGCCAGGCGGGTTTGAAACGTCTCCAGAGAAGGAGACTCCACAACACCCCTGAGCAGCCTCTGCCAGGGCTCTGTCACCCTCACCATGAAGAAGGTCTTTCTCAGACTGATGTGGAATCTTCTCTGTTCCAGCTGACACCCATTGCCCCTTGTCCTATCATTGGGTGCCCCTGAGCCTCGCCTCGCTCCATCCTCCTGACACCTTCCCTTCATATATTGATCAACTTTAATGGGGTCACCCCCCCCATCTCCCCTTTTTTTCCAAGCTCAAGAGCCCCAGCTCCCTCAGCCTTTCCTCATCAGGGAGATGCTCCACTCCCTTCACTGTGTTTGTGGCTCTGCACTGGACTCTCTCCAGCAGCTCTGCGTCCTTCTGGAACTGAGGAGCCCAGAACTGGACACAACATTCCAGCTCTGGTCTCAGCAGGGCAGAGTAGAGGGGGAGGAGAGCCTTTCTATCTCGATCTACTAACCACCCCCATTCTAATCCAGCTCACGATGCCATTGGCCTTCTTGGCCACAAGGGCCCATTGCTGGCTCCTGGCAATCCTGCTGGCCACCAGGACCCTCAGGTCCCTTTCTCCTACACTGCTCTCCAACAGGAGGCAGCTGGACCTCCCTTGGTTAGACCACCTGGCTCATCCTTCCATCGCATCCTGAATCCGTCCAAGATGCACAAGCCGAAGGGAGATCTCCACAGACACTTCCCACCAGGCTTGGAGGAAACCCAGGGCGGCAAGAGATGGGATGAAACCCAACACAAGATGGTGTTAATCATCCCTAAACCCGCAGAAGGGGGTCTGTGGGCCAGGAGAAGCGGCTGCTGGGTGATTTAGGGGCATCCCAGCCGCTGGCACGAGCGCTCGGAGGAGAACCAGCTCCCTCCCAGCAGGACCCGCCGGCCCCGCGTGGTGTTTTTTGGTGCAGAGATATAATTAGAGCCAGGTCTTCCGAAGCTGCCGCTCGCCATCACGCAACGTTTGCTTTTCTTAGGACGATGACTAACTGGCGAATGATTAAACACTTGGGGAAGGAGGAGGAGGATGGAGAAGAGAGCTTTTTTTTCTTTTCACTCCCTTGGAATTAAAAAAAAAAACCCACGAAAACAGAACTCGAGGAGCCACGCTGCTGCCCCAGAGAGCTGAATCAACTTTGACAGCGCTTAAAGCTGGAGGCGTGAACCGCCTGCCAGCCACGCTGGGTGAACAAGGGTGCTCAGAGCCACCAACAGGGTGCTGGGGGTCCCCGAGATGCTCAGAACCCCACAACGAGAAGTCTTGTGACTTGGTCTAGGTGATCCTGCTCTGTCAGGGGTTTGGACTGGATGATCTTTCGAGGTCCCTTCCCATCCCTAATGCTTTTGTGATTCTATGAAATCGCCACCTTCTTGGTTTCACAGAACAGAACTTTAAGGATTGGAAGGGACCTCGAAAGATCATCCAGTCCAATCCCCCTGACAGAGCAGGATCTTCTCGATCCAGTCACACATGAACATGTCCAGGTGGGTCTGAAACGTCTCCAGAGAAGGAGACTCCACAACCCCGCTGGGCACCCCCTTCCAGCACCCTGTCACATTTCCATTTGCATTTCCCCTCCATCGCTTGCTCCTACTCGAGGAGCAGCAGCAGATGCTCTTGTTCATGCTCCCTCCCCGCAGAGCCCTGTTCCCCAAGTGGGTTTCTGGAAGCTCTGAAAGAGGATCCCTCTACTGAAGGCAGCACCACACTGATGACCGTCCACCCTCTAGCTGTGACCCTGCAGCGCCTTCTGCAGCCAAGAGCTCATCTGCAGCCTCTGGAGAGTCTGAAACTGGATCCCTGTTCTGTGAGATGGGTCATTTTGGGGAGGTTTTGTTTTGGTGGAAGGTATTTTTAGGAGAAGATAATGCGATTGCCAGGTCTCAGGGGAACCCTCCTGTCCCCGAGTCCCTGCTGTTGAAGCACTGGAGGAGAAACAGCACAGTGAGGCTGGTTTGCCCAAATCCAGTGACCCTCTCCTGCTGGGGAATGAAGGAAACACAAAAACCCACATCCATGCCCTCTGTGCCTCCAGCACAAGCCTTGGCTTTGGAGTTGCTGCCTGGGGCTGGAGCAGGGTGCAGAGGATCCTTGTCAGCAGCCAAAAGCACACTGCCCTAAATAAATCTGGGCCAGTGCATCTGGAGTAGCGCTGTGGGGACCTCCAGAAAGCCTTTCTTAGCTCTGCCCTTCAGGGCCAGCATCTCCTCTCAGGGTTTCCAAGGCCCCTCTGTACATGACTCCCCACCCAAGCTCCAGTGCCATTGCAGGTCTCAGGGAGCATCTGATCCTACACCAAACATCTCTCACCCTTCAGACCCACCTTCCCAGACCAGCAAGAAGGGCTGAGCTAACAACCACAGCTGCTGGATGTTCATCCAGAACTGGCATGTTCCACCTCCCAGGCCCAGCTGATCTTACACTTCCTCTCCAAGAACAGGAGGCAACCAACTTTCCTACAAGGTCCTGAAGCCAGTTTGTCACAATCTTGCACAGTTTTGAGTAGTTTCAGGGCAAGAATCCAGAAGTTTGCACCTTTTCTGATGAAGGGGAACCGGCCGAGGAAGTTGCTGCTAACCACCACAGCGGCTTGTAGCTGTGTTTGTTATTCATCGAAAGGAGCTTCCAAAGGTACAGATGACCTCTGAACATGCTCATTATTAGCAACTGCACTACGGAATTCCTCCTTCCTCGCAGGGCTTTCCCTCTCCTGCCAGGCACAGGAACATCACACAACAGGTTAGCATCTCCACAGCTAGTCAACCCCTCCAGACACAGGAACCCCACCACCGCCCTGGGCACCCTGGACAACGCTTTCAGAGATGAAATTGTTCCTCACGGCCAACCTAAAACTTCCCCAGTACAACTCAAGATCGTTTCCTTTTGTCCCGTTGCTGGTTCCTGGGGAGAAAATCCCTACCTCACTCCAACCTCCTTCAGGGAATTGTTGAGAGTGAGGTTTCTCCTGAGCTTCCTTTTCTCCAGTGAAGCCCACACAGTTCCCTCAGAGCAATGGTGTTCCAGACCCTTCCCCAGCTTCGTTGCCCTTCTCTGGATGCTGTCCAGCCCCTCAAATGTCCTTCTGGCAGTGAGGGGATCAAATATGACCCCAGGATTCAAGGTGGGGCCTCCTTTTCCCCAGGCTGAACCTGCTGATGCAAAGGTGGGCGAGTTAAACAGAACAGACTGAGGGTAGAAAGGATCAAACCCTTTTCTTTGGCCAGGCATTGCCTTCAGGATAGAAGGACAAAGGTGAGCCTCACCCCACTCCACCCTTCATTTCTAACCTCTCGTACTCTGCTCGTAGACATCCAATCCCACCCAGCTGCTGCTTTAGGAACCAAATGACTGGGGCTGGCTGGCAAAGAGCTCTCCAGGCAGGGCTGATTCTGCAGGAGCGGGAGGAAAGCAGAGAGAAGCAGCCCCAAGGTTAATTAGTGCAACAACAGCAAGGGCCAGCAGGATTTTACATGTTGGGAATTGTTTTGGGGGATTGTTCCCTTTTGATGAGCGCCATGCACTACAGTGGGAAGGTTTTACTTGTCTCAGGGGCTTTTGTTAGTCTATTTTCTTTCTTGTACCAATCAAACGTGATCTGTTTTAAACATACCCTAACCCGAGCTGGCGTGGTGACTTTACTAGCTCCTGCTGGCAACTAGAACATCCCAGCACAAATACCAAACACAACCAACCTCTGTCTCTGAAGTCCTGAGGGCAGAGCCTCTCCACAAACAAACCAGCATCTGGTGCTTTCTGCTGCAGCTGCTGGTTAGCAGAGACAAATGGTCATCCTAGGGTGGTCTTCAGCCTCACTCCAGCGCTGGAGAAGACCTGAAGTGACAAGAGCAGCCCTCAAATCACAGAATCACTTAGATTGGAAAGATCTTTAAACTCAGCAAGCCCACCTGTTGCCCCCAGCACTGCTAGGTCCTCTCTAACCCTTGTCCCTCACCCAACAGCTTTTCAACCTCTCCTGTGACTCCACCACTGCCCTGGGCAACATGTTCCACCTTACTGACATCAGAAACTAAACCCATGTAGCTTTCAGATGGTCTGATCTTGGTTGGTTGCCCTCGGCAAATGAACTGTGGGCAATGCTCTTTCCAAAAGTGACTCAAACTCATGTTGGCTAGAGCTAAAATTAGCTCCATTTATTTATTGCTAATGTGTGACCCAGCAGGACAAGGGCCAGGCAGTACTCTGGATTGAAGATGACAGAGCAGCTGTCTTTTCTGAATCTAATTTGCTACCTTCCATGGCACTCTGACCCACTCCCACCAGCTCCTACTGGTGGGAGCAGCCGTTGATCAGATTCTCCCCGTAAAGCAACGAACTCCAGTGAACTGCATAGAAACAACCTGTCCTGCCATGAACTCCAGCAGCTCCCAGCACTGGGGACTATTTTTGCTTTTAAATGTCTCTGCTCCAGATCAGTCAGATACCATTTGCAACAAAGTCTTAGGAACTCCAACGAGAAGAGGTGAAAGAGGGAGAAGGAAAAAGGGAACCACAGGGAAAGGCAGTGGTGGAGTCACAGGAGATGATGCAGAGATAAAGGGAGCCCAGCAGTGGGACGAGTGGTGGGGAGAAGACCCTGGGTAACCTCTTCTCAGTTTACTGACACCACAGTTATAACCTGTGACATTATAGCCTAGGGGTTAGGGAGATGTTGGGATGAGGGCTGGATTTGATGATCCTGGAAGTTCTTTCCAGCCATGATGATTCTATGATTCTCTCGGTTTAAACAGAGTCACGGAACATTAGGGATTGGAAGGGACCTCAAAAGATCATCCAGTCCAGTCCCCCTGCCACAGCAGGATCCCTTAGATCAAGTCACACAGGAACACATCCAGGTGGGTTTTAAACCTCTACAGAGAAGGAGACTCCACAACTCCCTTGGGTAGTCCCTTCCCAGTGCTCTGTCACCCTTACTGGGAAGAAGTTCCTTCTCACATTGATGTGGAACCTCCTCTGTTCCAGCTCACACC
>JAOXOE010030210.1:0-13363 GCA_028565055.1 Phoeniculus purpureus | reverse complement strand
CCTCCCGCCCTTATTTTTGGCTGCAATGGATTTGCAACGAAAAGCATTTGAGAAGGAATGATTATCTGTAAGAGCAACAGCAACCCCGAGCCTGCAGCGGGGCGCTGGGGCACCGTCGTGAGTCCGGACTCTGAAATCTCCACGTGTTCTGTGCATCTCTGCGTGTTCGCGGGGAGCTGGGCATTCCCAGCCGCACACCCGTCGGGTGCTTGGTGGAGGTAAAACCCCGCGTGTGTGGCTCGCACGTGTGAAGCCCGATTTCAGCTGCTTCTCTCGAGCGAAGCACCCCATTTTCAAATAAATCTGCAGCCGTGAGATTGCCCGTGCCAGGAAACTGGTGGCCAAACCCTTAGAAACGCTTCCCAGAGCGTGCCAGCCCAATTTATGTTTTAAACAGGGCGACCAGCTCACACTGGGGAAGTGCGGGAGAGCCCGTTTCATGCAGGAGTGGACACGAAGCTGGAGCTTTTTCTATAGTCTCTGTCCATTTCTCTCAGTGAATTGAATCCAGTCAAAGGTCAAACTGGCCAGAGGCACTTTTATTGCCATGGTAACCATGACTTAATCAAACAATCCTGAGATTCCAGGTTTGTGGGAACAGGCAAAGATCTGAAGAGACTGGAATTAATCAATCAAAGGGGGCAGGGAAGAAAATCCTAAGATATATGACTTATCCTTCCAAATCTATTACTCTGTCCTTAAACACACAAGAATTATGCTCTGGACAAAGCCTCTTTTCAGACCAAATACCTCCGATTTTTTGTTTTCTTGTCCTTTTGCATCGCGTTTCTTAACGTACCTCTGTCCTCCAGCAACCAAACCCCAGCCCAGATTTAACCAACGAGAAGGAAAGAGGGGAAACAACGATTTGGGAAAGATGAAGGTTATTTTGTGAAAAGCTACTTAAAGGATAAAAACGAGAAGAAAAGGAAAACCACAGAAAAATGCAGTCGACTACCTTTGATTTGAAAACCTATTAAGTTTTTCACAGTGATCCAGTGCAGACCTACAGGCAGTAAATAAATTTTTAAGGTTGCGCTGCTTTCTGGCCAACTACTACATCTTCTTGCAGCCCCAAGGCTGGGGAACTTGCTCTTGTCTCAAGTACTGGAGCCACTCAGAAGCGCTGAGCTCACACAGCCTTTACTGGCTGCTTAAAGACCATTTTGAGGCACTTGGTGAGCACGGGGGGTTTGTTCACCTGGAACTGAGCTGGGGCTGAGGCTGGAGTCCTGTAAAGATATTTTGTGCATCTCTGTTTTCATTTCAGAGGCAGTTTGCTTATATCTTACCTCCTGTGTTTTGCTTGTGAGGCTAATGGCTGTGTTTCTCGGCTGGAGGAAGAGGTAGATGCGTAGGGCACCGCTCCACCACCACACTAATGCGGGGAGCATCTTGTGTTTTGGGGGGACCTGACCACAAGCTATTTACATGTGTCGTGTGCCCCAGGATAGTTATTTCTTTGGCTCCTAATACAGTTAATCTCTTGCTGCCTCTTCCTGTGCCCCAGAGAAGTGATAAATAGTACAATCACAGGGGTGATCCTGTCACAGAATAAGGCTCTCACAGCCACAGGAGGGCTTTGCTGAAGTGCTGGTGGCAGTAGATGTGACTTGGTACACCTGGCTAAGTGGGGGTATCGTGTGCTCTCTTCCCGTTTTAGAGAAGTCTTAGCTAGGAACTTGAAATATATTTGCTCTCGGAGGCTTTGCTGAAGTTGGGTGGCGCAGTTTACGGAATGGGTGCACAGTGGCACACTTCGGGACAGGCAGCCGTGGGAGCGCTGAAAAGCTGCTGGCTGCCAAGCCGGACTGGAAACCCGGGTTTGCGATGGCGCATGGAGGTGCTCACCTTTGTGCCCTGCTCTCAAACGCAAGACAAGCTGAGAAGCAGCTGCCTATTGTCTGGTGGCTACTGTGTCCTAGGGAGATGGCTGCTGAAATTTTGCTATATTCATGTTATGTAATGTCTCGCAATGCCCAAATCCAACTGTTTTAATGGCAATCAGAGCACGAAAAGAACAGACTGCTTCTTGTTCTTAACGTAGCGAGGGTGACAGAGCGCTGGAACAGGCTGCCCAGGGGCATTGTGGAGTCTCCTTCTCTGGAGATGTTTAAGACCTGCCTGGATGTGTTCCTGTGTGACTTGGTCTAGGTGATCCTGCTGTGGCCAGGGAATTGGACTAGATGATCTTTTGAGGTCACTTCCAATCCGTAATGATTCTATGATTCGATGATTTTTGTATGATTCAGAAAGATGCATCAAGCAGCCACGATCCTAAGAGATGAGCTGTGAGGAGGGGAAAAATGTAGCATCAAGAAGAGAAACAAAAAACCTTTAAATGAAAAGATTGCTTTGGAAACAGAAAGCCTTGGAAAGGCTGGATGTTCACTCTGGATGAAACGTTAATCCATCATTTATTGCTTCCACTACATAAGCTGTGTTTCAGAATATGCATTGTTCCTTTCAGAGGCAGAGACAAGTCAAACCCTTTGGAAACCTAGTGTAAAGATTGAACAGGGACTTCAGGTCGGTAGACCAACTGGTCCTGAAGTGAAGGAAAAGGACAAATAAGAAGCAAAAGAAAACCTGACCTGCAGGGCTGACTAAAGAGCAGTAAGTGCCCAGTCTTTGGAGCAGCAATTCCCAGTGCTCTGTAAAGGAAAGGGAAATACCCCATTCTCTACCCAGCTGGGCAGGCAAACAGGCTTAGAGATCTACATGGAACTGGTGACTAGCAATCGGCCACACAACCTCGACAAGATGCTGGTGAGTTGATGACAATTTTAACCTCAGTTCCACAGACGGTAGGTTTAATGTCTTCTCCTGTCAACAGGAATGTCCCTGATCTCATGTTCACTAGTTATAACCTGTTAGTTGTTGTAGGAACCACGGTTAGGATTTATCAGCACTCATGGTCCCCGTTTCATATTATGGTGGTCTTCCCAATTCACATGCAGTGCAATGCAGCATCTCATCCTCTGAGAAGGTGCATCGTCCTTTCTCCCAGCAGCCTTCCAGGACAAAACTGCATCAGGTAGCCCATGACTAGTAGCTGTCAGTGAGAGAAAGCAAAGCTTTTCATTTGTCTCTGAGACTTCATTCACTATTCCAGTCACTAGACTGCCACGTACTTTAGGCAGGAAAGTTTATGATGCAGCATATCTGACGGAGCCATGGCAGGGTGTATCTGTAGAAATTCAGGGGTTTTCTGGAACCCTAGCTGTTGGGAGAGTATGACCAGCCAGCCATGACCATCACTTAGAGAACACAACATTCAGGACTATCAGTGTCTCCAAACTGCTGTCTCCATCTCTGAGAAAAGTTCCAAATCTACTTGGCTCTGCTGCTATTCCCATAATTTAATGACCAGAGCTGTTACTTTGCCCACTGGACACAAAGCAGTCCTGCTCCTGCTTAGAATGCCCTTGCGCACGTTGTTTCTTACTAACTGCTTGTGAACTTGGTGTAGAAGAGGGAGCAAAAGGAGGAGAGGGAAGGACGACAGCAGCCGAACAGCCCAAGCGCCTCTTTGAAGAGAGACGCAGAGCAGCAGCCAGATGGATAGGATTCAGGGCCCAGGGAGAAGGTGTGGTTGTCTTGGCTTTGAGTAAGAAAAAAGGAGAAATTCCACCACGTGTTAGCTGTTGCTCCTGGAAGGACAACTGTCTGCAAATCCAATCCAAATTTCATGCAACAGCCGATCTGCTGAGAAGGAGTGTAGTTCAGAGGCAGGGTACTAGGGTCACAGTCTAATTCCCACGCACGAGTGGTTCTGGCTAGAAACTGTAGAGGATGCAACACTTATTTTAAGAGATCTCAGCCGCAGAGACAACACATTCCTCCTTACATGTGTGAAGGGTTTGAAGGAACATTTTTCTCTCTGCAAAGACAATAAGAAAGGCACAAAACAGAAGAGGAAGAGATAGGGACCCTAATCAGATGTAGTGCAGCACACCCTGCTGTACCCTGCCTGTTGGCACGTGTTAGCAATGAACTGGTGCTGAAAAAGCAAGAACTGGTGCGAGACGTGACCCACAGGAAAAGAAAGATCCACACAAGGGGCCTGAGCAAACAAGACTGACTTGCAGCAGTCTATATGAGAGTAAGACTTGTGCTCGGTAATGCACCCGAGCAAAGCTTCACTGAACAGAGCAGACACAGTCACCAGTCTCATGCAGCAAGAGCAGTAGTTCAGGATCTGAACGCTGCCTCTGACCCTGATTACCAGCACATCCCTCCACCTGCACAACCTTAGCATGAGGGCAGTAGCCCTACCTTTAACATCGGAGGTGCAGTCAGCCTCTGTGTGCTAGCAGAGCTGGAAGATAAAAAGCTTTCAGGATCAACTGACATTATTTCCACTGCAGAACTGGGGCCACATCCCCCAGAAAGCTCCAGCTACCCCAGGCAGTTCTATAAAACGAAAACAGCTGGCTCTGCTGGCTGGGTGATGCCGCTCATGGTTGCTGTGTTTCTGGACTGGTACAAAGCTGCCAGGGAATCCAGCCTGTTACTAACTTGTTGTGTAGGCAGTGGCACCTGCACAGTTCTGTCTCCAAAACAACTTCTCAGTCCAAACCACACTTGGAACACAGAATTGGAACAGACAACTCAGTCCTCCCTTCTCCTGCTCAAGTTTTACAGAGCAATGGATTTATTTGAGCTTTGATTGGCAGTTTTTGCCGTTCTTGCAGAATGATGGGGGGAAAGAGACTGCCAGGAGACGACAGAGAGTTCTAAAGGAGCTCTGCAGGGAAATCTGCCAAGCCAGCATTTTGTTTCCAGCCCTGATGCACTGATCTCTGCATTTGCAAACAAATGGGTTTGTGCTGCTGAGTAAGGATGAGAATTTGGTACCTTTTACCTACAGAAGCAAGGCCCTCCCTGTACAGGAGGACACAAGGAAGGTTTCTTAAGCTCAGACTGAGCTGCATGCAAAGCTCGTTTCTTGAGCTCCAAGTCACGTGCAGGGCTCTCTCTTTCTGGACGTTGCTCTCACCATGCTATGTGTATGTGAAAGCTATCAAGGCCACTAGCGCATGAAGAACCTCCACAGAGGCAGCACTGCTCTGTGTACCCCTTCCCTGTGTCTTTCTGCACACCAGGACCTGCCTCGTTTCCCAAGGACAGGCTCCCAGGCAAGGACCACGGACTGTGCATAAGGGTTGTGCCTAGGGATATTGTGCCCTAAGCAAAAGGATAACCCTACTGGAGTATTAAGCAATGTGTGGCACCTCTCCTTTCCCCATGAAAGAGCAGGTGCCAAACATTCCTATATGCTTGTTTAGTTCCTGTAATAAACAGCAGAAATGTATCTTGAAATCACAGACTGAACAACAAACAGAAATGGAGGGACTGGCAGCATGTAGCTCCACACTGCATTTGAATGCTGGCAGCCAGCAGCACTTCCCAGTTCTTAGCCCATACCCTGGTTCTACCTCTGAGCAAGAGGAATTTGGCATGGAAGGAGTTCCTGGACCTGAGCGGAGTCAGGACCTGCCTCAAGAAGGTCCCCGTGACAAGGTCTGAGCAACTCGTGCCCTTGTGGTGGGAGGCGCTTGCCTGACCGGCAAATACTCCTGGCCCAGCCTCAAGACCCCGGGTCACTCACCGCGTGCTTTGTCAGCCTATGAAGCTGTGAACACGCGCTGGTGCTCACGATGACAGACGGGCAACCTCTGTTGTCACAGGGTTCTGCTCCCCCAGGAAAGCTGCCATCCTGCAGTTGTGCCTCAGTGTCTCTGGGACTAACACTGTCCCAGACACCCGTGCTCTGAGGCGGTGCCCATCTCCCTTAGCAGCTCAGGCACACTAGAACCCCTCACCAGCACTATGTGGACCTTCTAATCTGCTCTCTGCATACAAACCTTCAACAAAGTCGGAGGCTGTATATAAGCGGTGTTTTGCATTGCCGTCTCCCTCTGGGTTGTTCAGACTCCCAACAGCTAACTCAATCACCTCTATCAACTCATCTCGCTTATCCTTCCTTACAGGCTTCTCTTCTGGGTGGCGCGTCAGCCCTGTCTCCAGCTGGTACACCTTCTGTAGGGTAAAGCTCTCAAAGGGCACAGCCGCGTACTCTGTGGACAGCTTGACGCCACTGTGCACCTCTGCCTTGTCTATCTGGGAGCGGAGGAAAGCCAGAAGGTTAGCCTGAGCCTTCTCTGGGTTACTGTGATCGAGCCGAATGTCCAAGGGGTCTGGGTTCTGGTCCTGTACATTCTTAAGCTGCTCACTCCTGCCCTGGAGCTCAACTTTCAGCTGGGCAATTTGTTTCTTCAAGCTGATGATGTAGTTATGGTTTTGTTCATCTCGGTCTTGCAGAATGGCTTCGTATCCCTCCTTCATAGTCGGACTGTGCACCCTGGGCAAGGCTAGCTGCTGGTTGTCACCCTTGGGTGTGCAAGCTAACATATAAATGATAGACACCAAGCAACAGGCCACCACCACCAGGCCTACAAGTCGGGGGAGAAACAGAATAAATCCTCGTCGGAGCATCATCTCTCCAAAAGCAGAGTCTAACCCAACACATGCAACAGTTTTTATGTTCATGCAGTGCCTCAGAGGCTGCTGGACGTGGAGTACTCTTACACAGATGCATGTATGTGCAGGAACTGGCTTGTCAGCAACCTTACAACGTGTGCTCTGCCTCTGTATTGGGCGCTATCAGCTCTTCAGCCAGCAGGACCAAAAGATAAGCTGCAAAGCAGACAGGACACCTCCCAATCCTCATGGCAACACCTCCGCTGCTGCAGTGTGACTAGCTGGTGGCCCATGGAGCCTGAGGACCTGAAAGACAAGTGACAAGTGAGGCATGTTAGACTGTGGTCGTTCAGAACTTTAAGAGTGCTCTAGGAACGTACCTTGTTTCTCAATTGCTCCGGCACATCTCAGAGCTGTGAAGCGCTTGTGCTAAGACCCAGAGGTTGCCAAGGCCCTTATGCAACAAATCTTGTATGTGTGCATTTAATTTTAATAACATGGCTCAGCCCACTGTCAATTAAAACTAGCCCAGGTGTCAAAGTCTGCCATACTTTAGCAATACCAAGAAATGGCCATCTGTTACTTTCTGGTGGGACGTGAAGATGCTCGGTCCATCTGAGCACTGATGGTTCTTCACACATTCTCAGCTCTTCACATCTTGAAGCCCCCAACATCATCTCAGCTTCCAGGTATATTTTCCAAAACACTAGGTGGCAAATGTGGTCCCACCCGAACATAGGAAGCCTGACCTGGAGCATAAATTTGATCACCAAGAAGCGAGGAGCTGTTATCGAGGCCAGTTGCTGCAGCTAACATAGTTTGATGTGTCCTGCAGGATGCTCCCACAAAAGCCAAAGAAAGAAGAGCATTTTTGAGAAGCTTTCCATGCTACTCAAAAGCAGGGGAAGCTTTGTTTCCACCTAGGAGGCTGTAATCACTGCACACTGATACCATTTTAAGGCCGCCTTCTGTTTCTGATGACACTATTCGAAGTCTTGCAGCAACATAGGGTCCTACTGTGTTTTCCACTTACGCTCTCTGCCCAGGAGGGAGGACCACAGAGAAGGTTTAGTGAAAGCTGACTCAGCTATTTTTAAAAATAACTGAAAACTGTGAACATTGTCCTTTTTTAGTAAGACTTCCTCAGGTGTAATTAGAAAAAGGAAAGAAAAATAAGATGTCTGAACATTAATATTGATCTAGCTGGAAACCACATTAAACCGATGGTGCTGGGAACACCAACAACGGGATCTTCAAAATCCCTTAGTTTTGGCCCAAATCCATGCTAATACAAAGAATTTCATCATTTACTCAGCTGCAGTAGACGCAGGCCAAGACTGAGGAACATCCTACGTGACACTGCAATGCTGCATTGTTAGACTCCAACACAATCACTGACCTGTTGGCGCTTTCCCCTCGGATGACGTTACGGCGCCGCTTGTGACAACGGAGGGTAGACCTTTTAGCCATAAATCCTTGCCTGCAGACCCTTAAGTAAAAACAGTCCATCTGAGAGTCTCAGAGTTATTTCCAGCTATTTCTAAGCTTGAGTCAAAGTCTTCTGTAGGGCTTTTAATCAACTGCTACATGATTTCTGTGCAGCAGGGGGATTGGACTTGATGATCTTTCAAGGTCCTTTCCAATCCCTAATGATTCCATGATTCTATGATTCCCCTCCCTGCGCCTTGTTTATAAGTCCATACACAGGAGTTATGTAGAGGTATCTCTGAATGGTTATCAATATTTTACCAGCCTGCAGAGCTTTTAGTAACAACAACACTTTCACAGGAGGAACCGAAAGAGCTAGAATGAGCTCTAAGATCACTACTGCATTTTTCTCAAAGCAGTGCTGGGTGGCTCTATAGTGTTTAAATGATTCTCCAGAAATTAGCAGCAGCATTTGCAAAGGAAGAACTGTTGATGTTGAAGAAAATACCCAAACATCAGGAAAAAGCACAGGATGAAGTTGGGGCTCTTACCTTTTTGCTGTGATCTTCTCTTTGGAACATCTTGGGCTGCTGCAGCTACTTCTCAGCTTGCCACGATCATCTCCTGTTTATCTCCCTTCTTGTGCCCTTCCCAGAAAACGCTTGTGCTATAAAAAGCACTGCCAACCTCAGAACACCTCTTCATTGCTTTCACATTTGCCAGCTGCCTACAGCTTCAGTCTGTCTTCTGCGTGGTGAAAGGCTGTAGTGGAGATGCTTCCGATGGGTGCAAAGTAAGAGCTGGTCTCCTGCAATGTAAAGGAGATTGTCAAAGCAGGGAAAGTTAATCTGGGCATTTCTCGCCCCACAACAGATCTAGCTAGAAGATTGCAAGAAGGTAGTGTGCAGTGAGACAGGGTCAGGAAGTGGTAAGATGTAGTCCATAAAACACTGCTGTGTTTGTGTGCTTCGCTTCACACAATTAGCCCATTGACTGAATCGGCAGAAGCTGGACATCACTGAAAGGATTGGTTGTGCTAACACGGTGTAAACTGAAATTACATCTCAATGGCTTGGGTAAACACACAATTTCATTTCTATAAGCAGCAACAGATTCGAGTTTTGGGAAAGGAGCTCTTCAAATGTTGATCTTAGAATATACGTGTGCGTGTGTGCATAGCTGTCTTCGCTAAAACAGAGTGGGTCTCTCTTTGGGGTACATTTTCTTCCCTACCTACTCTTCCAGCTTGCAATCTCACCCATCAGAGACACATCTTTAAAAACTCCTCAGGCCAGTAAATTGCTGAGCTACATTTGCCAAAATAACTGAGCTGCTTTGTCCTTTGGATCGCCATTCTCGTAGCAAGAAATTCAGGTCACAGGGATTTTACCATCATAGCTGGAGGCATCCTGACACCAAGCACTCATTGCTAGCCCTCTGCTGTAATTTGTCTCGTTAGATTGTACTGGTGGCCTCAGGGCCGTTGCCTCCCGGTGACTGACAAATATACAGCTGTTACTGTACTGCTATCTCACAGGCATGCTTGTGAAAGCCGTCCCAGCCCGGGCCAGTGCCAAGAAAAGCAGATTATTTTAAGTCAGCACTGAAGCTGGTCACAGCTAAGGCATCTCAGCTGCACAGACAGCACCAGAGAGACAGCATGGTAACTCCTCCTAACAACTCCTCTGTTGATTCCACCAGACCTGCGCAGTTTCACAGCAACCGAGAGAGCCTGAGATGAAGGGGAGACAAACTGAAACGTCACTTTTTTTCCAGGAGCTGACAAAACCACCTCTGTATTTCACAGCAGCCAGCTGCACCAGCTGTTTGCAAAGAGAAGAAGCTTTGCTGAACACGCACTGCTTAGCTTGACACGCAAGGAGTGGGGTATTAATTCTACACCTGGAAAAAACCCTTCAGCTCGACCTGTTGGCCCAGAAAGAGGTCAGCCCAGCTCACAGAGGTGCTCTTCAAGGAGCCTGGACCCAGAACTGGTCTAAATACAGCAACAGGTCCTGTCATCACTGTAAGCACTGTGTAAGGGGCTCTGCACCCCGTCACAGAGGGTGGGGGAACTGGAGATTGGTTGCTTTGAAATTTTGGATGGTGTGCTGTCACCCAGCAGCATCTGGATTTTTGATGAGCTGTCGAGAAGAGATACAGGAGGTTTATCTCTGCATAGACAAAGCAATGTGTTTGTGGGCTCCCAAGAAACTCACTTGGGCAGAAGAAAGGGGCTCAAAACAACACGAGTCTGTATTTGTGCCTCTCCTCTGAGCTCTGCACTCTCCTTGCTCTTTGTGTGAAGGATGGAAGTAAAAGAGGAGTCACATTTGCAGGGCACTGATGGCATGGGCAAAGCCCAGTAATTCCATGCTTCCAAGGACTTTCTGCCACAGCTTCCTACAGGTGTAACCTGGGCTGGCAACTACCATTTTAGCTCAGAAAGCCTATTCAAATTTCTGTCTGTCTTTTTTTTGAAATAGAGGCAGTGAATGGCAGAAGCTGCTGTGTTTGTGTAGGTGTTTGAAACGTCTTTACTGAACAGCAGCACGCGTCGCAGTGAGGTCTCACTAGAATCACAGTAATCTCCACAATGATCTACATAAAGGAGGAAACAGATGTTTCACCCAGATTTTAAGTGCTTACAAAATGAGGGGAAAGAAGGGACATTCTGCAGCTGCTTGGCACTGCTTAGAACTTACTCATTGCAAAGACTGTGCCTAGCACTGCAGACAAATCAGTCTGCTTTAAATATGGAGGACAGGATTTTGCCCTTTTAGCTCCCCAGACAGAAATTCAATAAAATAGGATTAAACTGTAGCCTCACACAAGTGTTTGAGGTGCATGTGGAGGGAATGCAAAAATAAATGGTCTCTCACAGCATCACAGAATCATAGGATCATTAGGGATCGGAAGGGACCTCGAGAGATCATCCAGTCCGAAGCCCCTGCCACAGCAGAATCCCCTAGACCAATTTGCACAGGAACACATCCAGGTGGGTTTTAAACGTCTCCAGAGAAGGAGACTCCACAACCCACCCCCAGGCAGACTGTTCCAGTGCTCTGTCACCCTCACCATGAAGAAGTTCCTTCCTTCTCTGTAATTATATATTCTATAATTAGAATCCAATCATCTTGAAAATAGGTCACAACTACCATTAGAACCTGTCTTGAACAAGATGAGAGCCCTTTAAAAGGATTTATGTTTTCTATTATCATAGAAATCCAGTAATAATTATTTCTTTTATAGTATCATTATTTATACAGAAAATAAATCCACTGCAAAGGAGCATCGAGGTCCCTTTGCCCTCTGAGCTCACCCATGTTCTGTGTGGGTTGTGTCAGTGTGGAAACATACACAGGAGTGAAAGCCCAACTGAGTTCCACCCCCCACTGTAAGTGAAGTGTAAAACCACAGAAGGTAAATGTCAGTTGGGTTCTAAGTGCATCTAGAAAGAACCAGTGCAGCGCCTAAATGATCTCCACGCTCCGATAACATAAATGTTTATTATAAACCAAGACTGTAAGCACTTGCAGCAACACTCCAGACCTGCTTTCTCTCCCCCAGAACAACATTATCTGTGAAAGAGCTGGCAGGCTTCCACAGTTCAATCACCAGCAACTGCACTAGTCTGTATCAGGAACGTTGTTTTGCTTATGAGGTACTGAGATTTCCACCGCAGAACCACAACACCCCCCCACCCCCTCTGCTAAACACATTGACCTGTAGGTATCTAAATGCACACGACCTCAGGACAACTGCTAGTTAGAGGTACTACAGACGCTTCCAAAAGCTCTTGTAGGACTTTCCTCGAAGTTTCCACCACTCTATTTACCCTCCAGCAGATGCATGCCTTGTGAAGCTCCAAAGAGGAAATGCAGAGGAGAGAAGACAAGGCTGCACTGCTTCCTCCAGGACATTGTGATTGCAAGGACTGACTCCGTGCTACCTAAGGAAAGAAGCGAAGTCTAATGGACCGTTTCTTATTAGCAAGCTCTGACCTGAAGTTATAGGAATCCATCTGCTTCAGAAGTGTTTTGAACTTTGCTAAAATGAGCATGAAAACCAGTGCCTTTGAGCTGACCTGGAGTTCAGCCTGGTCTTTTAAGAGCAAATGAACAAACCATCGCAGATGCCACTGCTCAAAATTAAAGTTTGGGATGGACAGTTGAGATGTTCAATGCACCTGAAGACTGACACCACCTTGATTTTAATTTCACTCAGGTAACTGTCACAAGTTACTTAACTTTTGAAAAGGAGAGCAGTTTTTACTCCAATCGTGATGCTGCTGCAGCCCTATGCAATGTCAAGGACAACAACACGCTAACGGAACGGTTTCTATTTGCAGGAAGCTAATGAACAAAACAGGCTACAGCCAGGGAACAGGTGACACATCCTACCCCAATTTACTTCATCTTAAGAGCTAAGTCATGTTGCACATGGAGGGCTTCCAGAAGGATTAAACCCAGTTTTAACGTAACACCAACTGCATGAGCAGAGTAAGATGGCTAGAACTCAAAATCCTTTCGTATTTCCTGACTAAAACTAATAGTAGGTTAAATTTTGCTCGTCCATTTAAGCCTGGACCTGGAAAAAATGCAGTTGCTTCACTCTGAAAAGTTTTCACATGCACACTCAGGGATTTACAAGAGCAAACAAAAACTGTCTGCCACCACAGGGATGAAGAGCAAAGGTGATCGCAGCCTTACGAAGGCGGCTCGAGTGAGCCGTAGCAAGGTCTGTAAAAATGAAGGGGTCTGCACCTATGCAGGGGCACACAATGAATGTCTGTAGGTTTAGACTGATCTCTCCACCACTGTCTCACATGGTTGTTGCTGAAAGCTTGATATCAGGAGCTCTAGAGCAGGCACAGCACAGAGTGCCACAGCCAGATTGTCACTGAAATCCAGAGCCTAGTGCAGGCACACAGACCTGTGATGCAGGTTGTGAATCACTGCAGGTTAGCATGTACTTAATGAAGCAGAAGAGTCACCTACTCACTGGTGAAAGGGTGAAGATGAAGCTGTGTTCAGAACCAGGCAAGCCTAGTTAGGCTGAGCTGCAGATGAGATGCACAGGAAAGCAGCCCGTGCATGTCACAGTATTAGCAAGGACTGCTGTCTTCAGGGCACTCCTATGTCTAGCTGCTACCAGCAACACAGTCTGACCTCCTCCTGTACCAGGCTAGATGGGGGATGTGAACTTCATTAACTCCAGCCATGTTAATGGTAGAGAAGGTTTTCTCTCTCCTGAGTCCAGAATGTGAGAAGTGAGGAGAAACATCAGGTTCTCACAAGCCTGATGTTATATTCTCGTGGTAATGCAGACCTACAGATCAAGTGAAATTTACTGGGTACTTATTGTGGTTTGAAAATTCCCGTCCCCCCCCGCCTTGCTAGGGGTGGGGTGGGGGGGCGGGTAGCGAAGGGGCCTCGCCGGGTCTGCT
>JAOXOE010030209.1:0-13366 GCA_028565055.1 Phoeniculus purpureus | reverse complement strand
TGACTTGGTCTGGGTGATCCTGCTGTGGCAGGGAGATTGGACTAGATGATCTTTCGAGGTCCCTTCCAATCCATAATTATTCTATGATTCTATGATAAGTTTTCCCTTTACTTCAGGTGTCTTTGTTGGTGTTTGTTATCTGAGACATAAATTACTCTATTGCTGACTAATCATGGCACCTCCTTTTCTTTCAGCATTTCTATATACAATAAACTATAAATATACCTTGATGACTAACCTGAAGTAAATCTTTTACTCTTTCCTGAGTTATGAAATGCTATTTTCATAGTCCTTCATATGTTTGAAGCTGACCGTGCGTTTCCTACAATTTACTTGAGATGACCAGCCACATCTATGAGTCGTCATAGGCATCAGAAATAGATACACTAGTCATGTTCTAGTGGTTTTTCTTATGAATTTGTGCTCAAATGAGAAATAATTTAATGCTTAATGCATATTTTCCTTTCAGCCAACCCCGAAATCCTTTTCAGATGAGAACGGAGTCTGAGTGAATAACATTGTAATTTGGTCCTCAATCCTTGGAGCAGGCATATTTTAACAAATTAAGTTTGATTTTTCACAAAGAGGTTAATCTATGAACTGCAGCCAATTGGCCGAACCTGTTCCTGGGATTTTCCAAACTGTATGCAGTCTCCTCTTTAAAAATAACAATAAAACTATGCAACACTGTGAAAAGATGTGGTGTTTTGAGGCTTTTCACTAACCATTGGAGAAGGTGGGATTAATTAATTTGTATATTCAGTATTATTCAGTATTTCTTTAGCTAAAAATGGAATGAAGGTCTAATTGAATTGTCTTGTGTAAAACTACTGATATGGCAAAGCTTTTAAAGACACTGTTCCTGTCTCCAGTGTTCCATACACGAAATAACAGAATCCACATGAAGATAAATTTTGGTTTTCATTAATGTATTTATATCTATTAATAGAGTGGATCAGAAAGAACATCACCAAACTAATTTAAGCTGAAAAAAAATAATGTGAAGTCTTTGTCGTTATGCTAAATAGCATTGTGTATGCGCTGAAGAAGATCTTTAAGAGGATCTGCACATTTTGTAAAGTTAAATTAATAATTCCTTTTCAATAGAATGGAGTGTACTTTGGACCATATGAACACTTAAAATAACATTTTTTCCAAGGTAAATCACTATCTCATCTCTTTACCTCAGGGCTGGGAGAGGACAATGCATTTACAGAATACTTTAGAGGTATATTACTAATGTATTACTAGTTATGTGCTTGACCGTTTTCTGTATTCATTTTGTAATAATTTCTGCTCATATCCAGTTTTGACAGTGTCATAATCCAGTTTCAATTGTTTCTCTCTCCACTTCTCTCTTCTCTCTTCCAGCATCTCTTTCTTTTCCAGAATAGATTCCTTTTTCATTTTGCTTTTTTCTTTTTTTTCCCATCTCATTATTTCTCTTTTGGGAAAAGTGAGACACAGAAAAGGAGGAAAAGAAATTACAGTATTGCTAAAAAATAAAACATTTTTATGAACTATTATCTTTTCCCTATATGTTACATTCCTACATTTTATGTTGTATAGAAACAACAGTCTCAAATAAGGTTCTGAACTGCTCATTAACTGCTTATTTTTGTCTAACATAACACAAGGGAATTCAAAATAGATAAAAGACCTGTGAGCAGATTAAAAAGGAGAGAGAATCTGGCATAATACAGAGTTTTTGTGGTAGTTCTGAAGTACAGAAGCACCTATAAAACCACAGGAGATATGTCTGTACAGTGATTGACAATTTTTAATTTCTTAAATATGCAATAATATTCCTTAAACAATCTGTAGAAATAAGTGAGAAAAATAAGAAGTTCCAGAGAGCAGCTCATCTACGTAAACACCTGTTAGTAGATATGTCCTGCTTGTGCATTTTGTAAATCTTCTCGGTCAATCACAATAGGGCCTAGCTACAGAACAGAAATGTAAAGTTTGGACATCTAAATTTAAGTAGGTGAACCCTTCTCTAGGCTTCAAACTTTGTAGGTAAGCAGAAAGTGAAATATATTTTTTGAGAATGTTACAGATATTTTTCTAGAAATGTCACACTTTTTCCCAGTTGTTTCACCTAGGCTTGTGTTATCTTGGCCTTTAGAAATGTTTTGCCACTTTTTAGTCCACATTTCTTCAGTTTGTGTTTTTGGTTAGAGTGCTCATCTCTCAATCTAAATTGTAGCACTATTTGCACAATTATCAAACATGTCAAATGCAAATTCACCTTGACTGATGATGCTAGAACATTCTGCCAGTTTGAATTAATTGAATTATCAACTCTATTTTTAACCACTGTTTTTAAAATAGTGGTGTTGCCCCATGTTTGAGCACCATGTAGACCATATGCTCACAATTATAAGATTACCATGTGAGATAGGGTTAAATTCATACAGAAATGAAGAAAAACATTATGAACAGGTTATAGGTTATATAACTCCTGCTTACCTGTTGAATATAGGTGGAAGAATCAAGACTAATTTCAGGTCTGGACATTCATTGCTACATTTTCCGTATTGTTGAACAAGCCATCAACTCATTGATAGTACTGACTCTGCATATTCTTTAATCACGTCATTTCTTAAGAATGAATAGTCTGTATGGAAGCACTCAATTTCAATGGAAAATGAAATCTAGTTCTAATTCAATTCTGAAAATGTATTCAATTCTGAAAATATTAATTATTTTTCTAACTTTTTTTAATACATGTGTATAAACTTAAACAGAAAACCTTGAAAAAATAATACCATTTTCAAATAAAAGGTATGCTAAGATGTATAATTACATTTCGAAAGGTTGGAATAGTACCATTTACCTGTTAAATATACCTTGATCTTTAAAATAATTTAAAAATATTTATAGAAAAGAAAATATTAATGAGACTTATGTTGTTGCAAAGTTTTAATCCTTCTGTTCTTGTTTCAATTCTTCCCTATTCTGCCAAGTGAAGTTCTCTTTCATTTGGCTGAGCCAAATGGTGTGCTTGTCTTCACAAAAGAAGCACAGAGCCCTTGTGTATCACTGGAATGATATTGATTTGTACCAGCTGAGGATTTAGATCAATGAAATTAAGTATTGATTACTAGTGGTCCTCAGAGCTCTCCATATTGTGACCTCTTTTTCAAATTCCAGTACAGCTGAGGTTCTCTGTCATTTAGTAACAAAAGGCATCGAGTAATTGGTGTGTCTTGACATTTATTCACAGCCTGAAGGTGAAACACAGATGTTGTAAATATTGTAGTTGTGAGAAGAGTCATTCCTCAGATCACTTCAAAGAACCCTTGGAATTAGTAGAAAGGCCCCACAAGGTAACTTTAACAGGAACAATAATTTACCTGACGTGTAAAGCTTAGACTGATTAAAATCTCTGTCTAGTTTGAACTTTTTAATTATACTTTCAAATGCACTAAGTGATTGAAACAGAAAAAGTAATTTTACATTTCTAAATATTACCGTAACTCTGTACTCAAGGTAAAAAAAAAAAATCTCCATTTGTTTAAGACAGTAAACATAAAGAAAACTGGCTCACCTTGGAATTGATTTTTTTTCCTAGCTTTGGAAAACCTGCTATATGTGTTAAATATTATTCATATCCTTTAACTGAAGGTTTTTATACTGCTCAATTCCTAAACCGAAGATCTACTACAGCAATTCACAGATTTTTCTAAATGTGTACATTGGGAAAAAATGTCTTAAATGCTCAGGCAGCAGGAAATTGCATGGAAACTGATGTTTCACAGGTAAAAGACAATACAGTTTTGTCTTCTTCTACACTGTGATACAATTGAAATTGATATTGTGGACTGCAACTTCGCTTAGGAAATGAAAGTGCTTATGTCACTAGTTTGTAAGAGACATAATATTTCATTGCCTTGGTGTTATAGCAGTGATCACCACTGAAAGCAGAGAAGTCCAAGAAATCATAACATGTTCAGAAAAACAATTTCCAACTTGATTTGGCTTCTGACCTTAATGTAAAAATCAAACCTCTATGTCTTTGGAGTAATGTTCAATGTAAGTGCCGTGGGTTGAACTCCGCTTGCCGCCAGAAGCCCAGCAAGCCACTCTGTCTCTCGGCCTTTTCAGCAGAACACAAGGAGAAGATATGTCAGAAAAGCTCATGAGTCAAAACAAGGACAGGGAGATCTCTCAGAAGTTACTGCCATGGGCAAACCAGACTTGATTTGGGGAAAATAGTTTAATTTATTGGCAATTAATAATGCTAAAGAGTTTCTCCATTTCTCCCCAAAGCCTGACCCCTACAATCTTTTTTGGATGTATTTTTATTTCTTTGTTCCTTTCTTCATGGATAACTATCATTTGCTGCCCTGGATCCATCCTTGGCTCTAAGCCTGGCAGGATTTTGGAGTTTTTGATCATTAGTAGGTTTACATTACACCAGGCCTTGTCATAACAGGTTGGATACACCTGTCTCAAAGGGGGAAAGGATTTTTGAACCGAATCTTGCAGAGTGCACTGAAGTTTTAAACCAGATTTGAAGGGAGAGAGGGATGAAACCTGATAGACTTTTATGAGGGCATAACCAGGTGGACAGATGAAGGCAGAGCAGTGGATGTGGTCTATCTTGACTTCAGTAAAGCATTTGACACAGTCTCACATAGCATCCTCACAGCCAAACTGAGGCAGTGTGGACTGGATATTCGGGTAGTGGGGTGGATGGTGAACTGGCTGCAGGATAGAAGCCAGAGAGTAGTGGTGAGTGAGACAGAGTCTAGTTGGAGTCCTATATCTAGTGGAGTCCCCCAACGGTCAGTGCTGGGACCAGAGTTTGCTGATGACACAAAACTTAGTGGTGTTGCTGACTCCCCAGCAGACTGTGCTGCCATTCAGTGAGACCAGGACAGGCTGGAGAGCTGGACAGAGAAATTTAATGAAATATAACAAGGGTAAGTGTATGTTCTGGATTTGGTGAAATCATGTTTGCTTATGGTATTCCTGCATCGAACTCTCTTCTAGAATACAAGGAGTTAAGGATGTTTACTTTTCCCTCCTGCTCTGTGTGCAGGGCAGGGGGGTGGAGGTCAGTGTGTGGTGAGGAACTGAAGGTGAGATGTGGCTGTCATAAGGCATAGGTTGAGCAGGTGGAGTGGACCAGACAGATTTTGGGGTCCTTAATCGGGGACAGGGTCTTCCTTTTCCCCTCTTTTTGGTACTCCCTCCCTGTTTGTGTGTCTTGGGAGTCTGGTTTCGGTTTCGTTTCAACCGGTAGCACATTGCAGCCCGTCTCTCCTTCTGTGGTTCTCTGGCCCTCTTGCCTTTTTTTTTTTTCTTCCCTTCTCTTTTTTAATTTTCCTTTTTTATCTTCCTCTTATCGCTATCCTCTCTTGAAAATTTTTGGACTGATGCCTAGGAAATGACTTAAATTGAATACTTAAGTTTTGCTTAGGAGATTTCCCAGTCTTTCCTTTTTAGTCTCCCCTTGTCCATGGCTTTTAGCATCTCTTAGGAATCAGGAGTTATCAGGTCTGGGCTCGGGAAGGGGTGGACTTGAATTGTGGAAGAACATACTTTTTTTTCACTTTTCCTTTCCCTTTTGTTTTTTTTTTTCTACTTAATAAAATATGTAATAAAGTTTAATAAAGTTGAATATTTCCAATTCTAGTTTCCAGATGTGTGTTTACTTTACCTCTTTTCTCCCCCTTTGGGGGTTGGGAGGACATTTCTGTCTGCACAGTAGAGCAGATTAGAATTTTGTGGGCTAACCTGGTGCTAAACCATGACAGTCTTGCATCTGGGCCAGTATACCAGTATAGGTTGGGGACCAACCTGTTGGAGATCAGTGTAGGAGAAATGATGGGGGTATTGGTGTCCAGCAGGATGACCATAAGCCACCAATGTGCTCTTGTGGCCAAGAGGGCGAACAGCATCATGGGGTGGATCAGAAGGGGGGTGGTTAGCAGATGGAGAGATGTTCTTCTGCCCCTCTACTCTGCCCTGGTGAGACCACACCTGGAGTATTGTCTCCAGTTCTGGGCCCTTCAGTTCAAGAAGGACGCTGAGCTGCTGGAGGGAGTCCAGCGTAGAGCAATGAGGATGATGAAGGAAGTGGAGCACCTCCCTTATGAGAGGTTGAGGGATCTGGTTCTCTTTAGCTTGGAGGAGACTGAGGGGTGACCTCATTAATGTCTATAAATATGTGAAGGGAGGATGGACCCAGACTCTTCTCAATGTCATCTAGTGATGGGATGACGGGTGTAAACTGGAACTGTGACTGTGGATCTAATCTTTATCCATGAGGTATTGTTGCATTTTTTACAGCCTTTCTGGACAGTTATCTGAAACATTATATGAACTTGCCATTACTTTAGCATAAAGTGTAAAATTAAACCAAATCAAGCCAATACAAACACTATATCAAAGAACATACAAAGTTAGGTTAGGAAGGGATTATCAGACACAACAATCGAGGCTATGTAAATTTATTTAAGATCCAGGAAATAAAAAATCACTAGAGGTTTAATTATCCTTCTGTCTCATTCTTCTGTCTTAAGTACTTCTAAGGATCCAATCTTTGTTGTATCCAAGGACCATGTAAGCCTTGATTACAATGTATCAGTACTTTGAAAATTATAAATGAAAGAAAAAGATGCTGAGAAGAATTTCCTGACACTATTTTGTAAATCTAGGAAATCCTGTTTCAAATAGTCAGCAGAGCTGATAAATCTCTCCTTGCAATCCCCATTCAGAGTTTCTTTAGGGTTCCACTACAAAGTCATCATACACTTGCTCTTGTTCTTTGATTACTGGTGTTATATAGTTGGAATTTGTGTCCTTAGAAACTGAGTGTTGTTCAGGGCCTATATACATTTTAATACAGTCCATGATTTACCACATTTTACGGGATGTTGTATCAAGTACTCAGCAAGCAAAAACTCAGCAAATACTTTCTGGGCTTTTGGCACTGTATTAATACTTCAGTGATGAACTTTCTGCCCATCATGTCTGATAGCTGATGGTTGTTTTTCACCATATGTGTGATTTATTGTTGAAATTCATACTATTCACAGCAGAATTTATAGGTTCATGTCAGTTCAGAATGCATTTGCTGTAAAGAACAAAAGACAGACCACTTCTGTCCTGATCAACCTAGTAAAAATAAAAAGTCAAGCTCACAAAAATAACTGAAACGTTAGAGTGCAAGTTTTTGTAAACATGGTATCAGCAACAACTTAAAGATAAAATTATATTAGTGTTACTTCTCAATATCTTCTTCTAATGATGAGGCTGATTACATCTAGCCCAGATACAGACTTTCCCTATTAACTGTTACAACTAGCTGACACAAACATGCCTGCAACTTGATCAAGCTGTCAAAAACACTTGAGAGATCTGCTTAATCTTTAACAAGAAAAAGAGTACTTCTGGAGTCCTTGCTGTGACTCTACCGGTCACTACGTGAATGTCCAACAATTTATTCTTCCTGTCTTCTTCTTGTAATGTCTTCCCTTGTTCTTTTTGCCTTTATGTTTTTTACAGGCTGTAAAATTTTATCTGAAATCCATTGGTTTTATTTCTACTCATGTTTCCTTCAGAGTATTAAGTCCTTATAACAGCATTGCTTCATACTCCATCTGTTCCCACAGCTCATTTGGTAGCTTTTATTTCTGACATTCATCTATGTCATCTATTTCATCTGCTCCTCATTTTGGCACCTTTTGTGTATCTTAATAACATACTTGACACCATTGAATTTTCACTTAGTTGGATAATGGTATTCAGCAACGTGTTTGAACAATAAACAGTCTACTTATCTATCAGCATCTAAACATACCCACTGAGTGGTCCATCCATTTAATCCATATCGTTCCAGTTTAGAGATCAGAATAACATGTGGGACAGTGTCGAATAATCTATTTTCCCACTTTAGCACTGAAATACCTTTTAATCTGCAAAATGTACATTTTTAAACACAAATTTACTTAGTTCTTTCTGTTACAGTTAGCACTTTAATTCAGCAGGTTTTGAAAGTCTCCAGAGAAAAAATTTAGTCTCAGTTTGGATCAAGTAGGTGGTTAGGATTCTTAGGCTGTTACTGTGATTTTCACTCAGACTCACTGCTAGAGAACTGAGAGATGTGACTATATAAATTTAGCTCCTTAAAACAGTACAGGTGGAAGCATTACTCTAAATGATATTTGGGCATTACAGATTGCAATTATTATTGTTTCTGACATTCTTATTGCTCTCATTAACTACAAATTTGACTAATTGCTCATATCCTTCACACTTATGTAGCCCAAGATGTTTCAAACATAAGTGGATCAAGATGTTGCTTATAGAAAAGCCAAGACTTGCCAAAGAAATTATTTTCAATCTTTTTCAGGACTGAAAAGTGCAGTTCAGGCTGTTTCTGTGTGTTAGATATCTTTTAACTATTGTGTTTAAACACACAAAGTATTTGCAGACCATCAAGAAAATGATGCAGTAATTCGCTACTACTCATTGATAATCAAATGTTCATAAATACTTGCACCTCCACCAGAAAGTATTACACAGTAGCATGGTTTCGATCATAATCTGGGAATCAGAGCGAAAAACCAGCAATCTCATACTACAGCGTCCTGACTTTCCCCTTATTTAAATTCAAGTAAAGTTTTCTTGAATATTTTATTTTAAGGAAACATTCAAACAATACTTTTTTTCTGCATTTTTTCCACACATAAAATAAACAATACCTCTTTTACTTACAACATAGCATCCTGCTCTTTGACAAGACACGATAATTTCTTTTCCAAGCTACCACGTGTCTTGTAATTTACCAACATAAAGATAAATTATAAAGTAAATGCTATGTGATGAGGAAACCTAACTAGTTGCACCTAACCTATTTTTACTACTCAAGGAAGAATGATTTAGAGTACCTATACTTGGGGCTGACTGAGGGTGCACACACCATTCCCTCACCCGGATCACTGATAAAGATATTAAAGAGAACAGGCCCCAATACTGAGGACCACCACTTGTGACTGGACACCAGCTGGTTTTAACTCCTTTTTTTGACATCACTCTTTGGGCTCGGCTGTGCAGCCCATTTTTTATCCAATGAAGAGTGCACCCATCCAAACCGTGTGGGATGCAGTGTTAAATGCTTTACTCAAGTCCAGGTGGATAATGTCCATAGCTCTTCCTCACCCACTAAATGGATCACCTTGTTGTATGAGAGATCAGTTTAATCAAGCAACCCATGTTGATTGAGCCTGATCACGTGGTTCTTCTACATGCGCACAAGATGAAGAACAGACCTACCTGATTTATCTAGTATCTTATGAAGAGTAGAGAATTTTTTCTAAATGAGACAATTAAATGTTTTTGTTTGAAAGTTATTACAACCAGTTGGTCTTTTAGGATGGAAAAACCAAGATATAAACATTAATTGCAGCATACTGTATATTGTATCAACCAAAAAGGACAGATTGAGTGGTATGATTAATCGTCTTTTCTCTCAGACAATTTTAGATTCTCCATGAGGCAATTAATCTTTTATCATATATTTTAAAGCAAGTAGTACACCTATATGTACTCTTCCATCATCTTAAACCTTATAATTGGATATTGTACTGGTTTGAGGGTTAAAGGTGGAATCCTCCAGAACAGATTGCTAGAGTCACCTCCCACCAACACAGGAAGGCAATAGAAACAAATTTGAAAACTAGGAAAATATGTAAAATTTATTCAAAATGAAATAAATTTTAAAGAAAGAAAAACAACAACAGAAAAAAGCTTCACAATAAAGAAAAGGGAAATTTAGGGAGATGGTGTACAAAAGGTAATTGGATGTAGTTCTGGCCTCCAGTCATTAGGGGGTGCTCACCATGGGGCAGCAGCAATGGGCACATCCCCACCGTACCTCAAGAGAAGGGAGGGAAAATAGCATGAGTGAGTCGCGCACCCTTCCCCCATGTGTAGCTGGCCATCGGGATAATGCCAGTGCTCCACTCTGCCAGCGTTCACCCATCAACTGAGCACCAAAACCCCTGCAGCCCTCCTCCCCCTCGCGAAAACAGAGCTGCAATTAGAACTGATTTAAGGCAAAAACACAAGTGCGAAATCCCCTCCTGATCTACCACCACCAATTCATAAAAGCTCAACTGGCACCACGGAGAAAGACTAAAGGATATCTCGCTGGAGAAGGCAGGCAGACTAAAGACAATCGGAGCATGGGGGCCATGCATCCTCTCTACTCCACAGCTGGTCAGAACTGGCCATAGCCACCCCTCTGCTTCCAGACTGTCCCTCCAGTACTAGAGTCCCCCTCAGGGGGACACAGAGGTGAGTGGTTTGGGAGATACACGAGTTTTTTTCTGAGTCCTAGAACGTAACTCATCACAGATATACAGAGAATGTATGTACAGGTTTATATTTTTTAATTTTAATTGATTTCTGTGGATTATCGACTCTGAATATTAATTATAATAAATAAATTTTCTATGTATTTGCTGTCAGTTCTGATCTACAGCTGTTGTTCCTTGAAATAAATATATTTTTTAAAAAAGGAAATACAACCCCTAGAACAGAAGGACTCATTTAGGTGAAATTCAAAATGTATACAGGGAAAATTAACAAGAATTTAAAGTACTTGAAAAAGAATAAAATTAGATGCACAGAACTAGTTTCTTCAAACAAGAGCAAAATAAAACTCGTAATAATAGAGCTCACCAATCCATCTGTTGTTGATGTTAGAATTAGAGGATCAATAGACTTCTATTTGATGCCTAAGTCTAAACACTTCCTATGTTAGTTAGCTGTATAATCCTGTTTATTAACATATTAAGCTAGGAAGTTTGCTAGATCTCAGAAATGCATTAAGTTTTTGTGGCAAGGATTTGTTAGTGAAACATAAAAATCTAGATATTTCTTGTAATTCGTAGTTCATCAACGATTGTTTACTTTTTAAACTGATTATTTCAGGCTATAAAGTATTTTGGAGCAGGAAATATTGGCAGCAGACAGGTTTGCCATAGTGCCCTTATAGTAGTATCCATATATTCACTGAGCACAGATACTTTTCACATGACAACAGACTGCAGGGTCTGTTTAAAACCAGGGACAAAGAGATCAGAATGGTATCTAAGATTGGCCAAAACAGTGAAATTCACAATCCCAAGTGAGATGATCATAGCAGCAAGCAGCTTGGAATCATACTAGCTTAAGAACTGGAGTTATAAGCTTGTATGTGTGAAAGAAAATATGTGTACTGAAACCTCCATCCACAATTAGATACCAATTCTACTGCTGTAACGTAGATGAAGGAGACAATACTGGTGGTGTCTATATCTGAATAAAAGACTGCATATAGATATGTTTTACCAGACAGCAAGTTAGCACAAAATAAACCGCTCTCTTATGCTTAGAGACATACTCTTCTTTATTTAGTGTCTCCCTCAGTCTTAGACTCTCAGTTGCATAGCAGCCTGTATCAGAAAAGAGTGAAGTACAGGTCCCTTATATCCGAGTCTAGTCTTTAGAGTATTTTAATGGGAGGCAAAACTGTGAGCTGGACCATTCTGCTGTTGAAGTTGTTTATCCAGGCTCTCACTTTTTTAGATACACTGAAACCAGTAAATGTAACAAGTGATAAAATCAAAGGACATGGCAACCACCACTTTCCTTCTCTGATTTAATTAAATGTATTTGCACATATGCATACAAATATTTGGAAGGATCCATGCTTGAATCCAGATGTTGCTTCTAAGTCAAATTTCAAACTTGACATAGTTTTGTTTATTTAGTCTAATTTAACAGAATAAAGTAAGTCAAACAGTAAATCACACTCTAATTCTCAGATTTGTGTGCTAGAGAGCATTTTGAGTTCTATTTTGGATAAAAGCTTATGTACATGATCCCCAGTCGGAAAAAGTTTGGCCACTGACAAGAGTACTTTGTGCATCTTGAGGCACTATTTAGCCTATTATCTCTAAGCACTCATGCTGAATTTATGCAAATACTTTTTGCTTCAAGTAATTTCTGTCTGTCTGAGTGCAAATTCTTTTCGAAAGGAAATCTGGCAATGTAATAATAAAAGAATCAATCTTTTGTTCCCCAGACACTGAAGCAAGGCATGTTACAGAAATATTAACAGGTTCTTGATCTTGAGCGTTTAGATTGAATTTCCAGCTGTGAGTTAATATCCAAAGTGCTGGAGAGTTGAATATATGTTAGTTAGTTGTATAAGCTTTTTACAAAGCTGTATAGCTTTTAAATATTTAACATACAGTCCATTTTACCAGCTTTCTACATGCATAATAACAAGGCTATTTTCTTATAAAGGCACAATAAATCGTAGACTTTTCCTTTTTTTACCCTTCTTTAATGTAAATAGTTTCTCTAAGTAAGCATAAAGAGTTTCCAAAAGTTCTATGGACCTATGTAGAAGACCAGTTTGAACTTCAGTCATACTGATTGAAGCCAATAGTGTAATTTTAAGGTCTACTCAGTGACATGGCATTACAACAGAAACAATGAACAAGTATCCATGAATTCCTGAAAGTATAACAAGGGGAGGGAAGACTCTAAATATATTGCCTGATTTTCTCTACCGTTATTTATTATAAAGAGACAGCTTGATATAGCTGCAAACACTTAGAATGTTGCAGAACGCTGAGCTAGATGAGAGTTGACTTTCCATTGTGCACAAGAATTAAATCATTTAGCCCGAATACACAGATATCAGCCCTGTGCTTCTTGCACAGATTGAAGAATATGGAAGTTAGTTCTTGCCACCCAGGCAGTGCTGTGCCTCCAGGATTTGTCCCAAGTCAGTTTTTACTGAAATAGCTGAATCTGCATTAGCTACCTTATTTGCTCTCATTCCATGCAGTTACTCCAAATTAGAATAATCATGTAATTCAGGAGGGTCCTGAAGATGTCTCTTGGCTAGCTGCTTGCTCAGCTGATTGCTTGAGACTTTACAGCTGGGTCTTGAAAACTCTGAAGCGTGGATAGAGACTGTACAAATTCAGTGTGTGATCTGTTCCACTGCCTTACAGGAAAAGTTTACCCTTATATTTACCCCAAATTTACCTTGTTTCATGCTCCACTGCAGACCATTCTTAAGAAGCTGTTCCTGTCTCCTTGATGGTAGGGGAGGTTGTTGGGGTCTTCTTTAAGCTGAACAAATCCAGTTATTTCAACCTTTCTTCAATGGTCTCCTAGGAAACTACCTAGAACAGCCATCAGATTATTACCCCTTGTTGGTGTTTCATATTGGTAATGATGATACCAGGGAGAGAAGCCTCAAAACAATGAAAAAGGACTTCAGGGCCCTGGGGAGATCACTCGAGGGCTCAGGAGCCCAAGTGGTGTTCTCTGCCATTCCTTTAGT
>JAOXOE010030208.1:0-13368 GCA_028565055.1 Phoeniculus purpureus | reverse complement strand
ACTGTGAGAGTGGTGAGAGCCTGGAATGGGTTGCCCAGGGAGGTGGTTGGGGCCCCATCCCTGGAGGTGTTTAAGGCTAGGCTGGATGAGGCTCTGGCCAGCCTGATCTAGGGTGGGGTGTCTCTGCCCATGGCAGGGGGGCTGGAACTGTGGTCCCTTCCAGCCCTGACTGATTCTATGATTCTATAGTGATTTACGGTGAAGAAGGTTCTTTCATCGTGAAGCCTGTGTTGTAGGTGCTTAGAGCTTCTAGAAAACTATATGGATGTGTTCCTGTGTGACTTGGTCTTGGTGATCCTGCTGTGGCACGGGGATTGGACTGGATGATCTTTTGAGCTCCCTTCCAATCACAGAATTGGAAGAATCACAGGGATTGGAAGGGACCTCAAAAGATCATCCAGTCCAATCCCCCCACCACAGCAGGATCACCTAGATCCTAGGTGTGGCACTAGAGAACATGGTTTAGTGGCCATAGTGATGTTGGGCTGATAGTCAGATCAGTCTTGAGCGCTAATAGAAATATATATGTTGAAGAGTTTGGGAGACTAGACTGTGCTGAAAAAAAAAGAGGTGACTGTTTATACACTGAATTAATCAGTTCTGACTTCTAATATCCTGCCTGCTCAATAAACTTTAACTAGGAACGCAGCATTACACTCTTCTTATTACATATGGGAAATCAATGCGGTTGCTAACCCCACTAAACGCTATTAGCATAAACACAAGAGTAAGGGATCTGCCATTTTAGCAGTTGCTGTATGAGCACTCCTCAGAAATTAGTGCCTCTCTGTCACACGTTTCAGGCACTGAAAATGAGCATCAGCGATTTGACATGATAAGGACTGAATTTCATCCTGCTAACGAGCTTGTATGGACTTCAGAGCTAACATAGTTCTTTATTTTCTGTTTCCCTCCTCCTATTTTTTTTAGTCCTCTCTCTAGATTTTGTTATGGTGCAGACTACATGAATTGCTGGATTTGAGGGGTCCCAGAGAGGGGTTACAAGCAAAAGGGCAAGAATGGTGGTGCAGAGGCAGGGAGGAAGCAGCAGCAAACCCTAAGCTTTGGTTGAAACAGGAGAGGCCATATGTCAGCTCAGAATTGTGGGTTTGTTCACGGCCTTTGCAGTTTCTCTGAAGAAAATGAGGCTGAAGGAAGACCTTATTACTGTCTGCAATTACCTGAAAGGAGGTGGTAGAGAGGTGGGGGTTGGTTTCTTCACACAAGCAACAAGTGATAGGACAAAAGGAAATGTCCTCAAGCTGCACCAGGGGAAGTTTAGGTTGGACAGGAAGAGAAACCCTTTTCTTCCTAGAAAGGGTCATCAGACCTTGGAACAGGGTGTCCATGGAGGTGATTGAATCACCATCTCTGGATGTGTTTCAAAGTCATCGAGATCTGGAGCTCAAGATGGTTTAGCAATGGCCTTGAGACAGTTGGGCGAATGGTTGTACTGGATCACCTTGGAGGTCTTTTCCAACCTAAATGAATCTATGAACCTAAACTAATGATGGACAGGTGTTGCTGCATCTACAGAAACTGAAATAAAAGGAAAACTAGATAAATCCTGCTGTCAATTGTAAGCTGCCTGCAAAACCTATTCTGAAAGGAAATTAGGATGCTTGCATTCCAAAATAGGATCCTTCAGACTGAAAGGTGGTTTTTGTTGGCTCAGTTTGACATCTGTTTTGATGTTTTGTTTTAGATTTTTTTTAATTATGTCATATTTTACCTAGAACAAATAATGAAAATGTTTTTCTTATAAAGGGCGAGATTCCAGAATAATAATGCTCTAAAAATCACAGAATCACACAGGATCATAGAATTACTGATGCTGGAAAAGACCTTTGAGATCAAGCCCAGCCTATGACATAACATCACCACAACCTAGACTATGGCACTAAGGGACATGTCCAGTCTGTCCTTAAACATGTCCAGGGATGAGGACTCCATCATCTCCCAGGCAGTCCATTTCATTGTCTAATCACCCTTTCTGTGAGGAAGGGCTTCCTAACATCCAACCTAACCCTTCACTGGCACAGCTTAAGGTCGTGCCTTCTCATCGTTAGCTGCCTAGGAGAAGTGCCTGACCCCCACCTGACTACAACCTCTCTTCAGATAGTTGTAGAGAGTGATAAAGTCCTCTCTGAGCCTCATCTTCTGCAGGCTAAACAGCCCCACCTCCCTCAGCCTCTCCTCATCAGGCTTTCTCTCTAGTCCTTTCACCAGCCTCATTGCTCCTCTGGACCTGCTCCAGCGTCTCAACATCTTTCTTAAAGTGAGTGGCCCAGACCTGTCCCCAGTACTCAAGGTGAGGCCTCACCAGTGCCCAATAGAGAGGGACAATCCACTTCTTACTAGCAAACGCTTCATGTTTAGTCACTGCACTTAAAGTCTACCCAGTGTATAATTATATTTGTAATTTGAACAATGCTGGTACTTAGTTTCTTGTCACCTTTGGCATTTATTTTTGTTTGTTTGGTTTCTGCACCATGAAGATTATTCTTTCCTTGAATATGAAACTTTGAGTATCCCTAGTTATTCTATTGTGTCAAGCTGGTAGAATTATTAATATTTAATAAATTATCAAATCAAGTAGCTTTTTTCCTACCCAACTTATAAATTATTCACAAGTTCAACTTTTTTCCTTTGTTAACTACATAATCATTGGAGAAAAATACGTATTGCCTACCAGATCTACTTTACAGTTACTTTAGAAATGAGTATTTAAGAAAGGAATCTGGACTGCATCCAATACGCACTAAATAATTATTTCAAATAGCATTCTGAAGCACATTGCTGTCTCAAAAAAATCCTAAAAATGAATATGTTTTCTTAACAAAAAAATCTCAACTTCATTTACTAAATGAAAGACAAAAAAGGTAAGAGAGAACATCAGGGGTACAAATCAAAGAACTCTAAATATTGTAGGCAAAGAGGTGTTGTTTCCCTCATAAAGGTGAGAGAGATTAACAGTCTTAATTAAATAATTAATATTTACTTGCCTTGAACTCAGACATAAGAACGAATGAATCACATTTGAAGGCATTACCAAAACTGAATTTAGTATGAACTTTAGTAGAAGTGAGACTTACAGAGTTTGGTGGCAAAGTTCACTCTAGTAGTTACGACTAGATGATCTTTTGAGGTCCCTTCCAATCCCTGATGTTTTGTGATTCTGTGAAGAAACATTCACAAAGGGTAATCATGTTAAAACTCATTTACAATGCTTTACAGAGATCAGAGACTCAAAAAGGCACAGGACACTCATGCATTGAGTCATGACCTTCATTGTAGACCCCTTGCCTCTCTGAACTCCTGATGGAGCTCAGGTGTGGCTGGATCCTGTCTTAGTCCCTGACTCGGTCCATGGTCTATACCTAGTCAATAGGTAAGGGAAATCTCCCATTGAGTTACTACACCAACTTGTTCAGTGAAACAAGTGATTATAGACCCTATACAACTTTAAAATAACAGCAATTTAAGATCTGTTAGCGCTATTGTGGTAGGTCACAAGGTTATAGGATTTTTAATGAGACTTAATCATCAGGTAATTATCAGAATTATTTAATAAAATTTGCTATATCGACACTACAAAGTTTCCTAAATTGAATCACACACAGAGAGATGTAGAGGTTAACCTGTGATCAAGGTTCTTTCCTTGCAAGCTGTAGTAAATTATTGGTATCAAATGAACTTTAAAACCTCACAAAATTAGATTAATTACTCACTATTCTTTGATAACACTTGTCAGCAGATGATCTTTGACTCTTTTTCATTGTCAGTGGGCAATCTTAGAAATCCTCAAAGAATTTAACTTGAGATATATCCAAACTCAGGAGGAGTTATTGGGTCGCAGCCTATTACAATCATGGAGAGCTCAGAGGGCTTCACTTAGGATCAGTATTTATAGGATAATAAAGCTGTTCACTTTGATCTGTGTGTTTTAATTTTGACCACAATTTCTTCAGGTGAGTCTGGCACTTCCCAGAGCAGGTGACCATCCAGACAACAGGAGTTTCAGGTACAATTAGGAAGTGTAACCATAGCCAAGGCAAGAAAAGACCAGATACTTCAACTCACTGCACTTGTAGCCAAAATAAAACGACGGTGCTGGCTGCCCCTGACAACACAACATGACCCAGAGGATTCTGCACCGCTGAGATTTGTGGTGTAGTTGTACAAACAGGAGGGACTACAGAAAGCATCTCATCTGGAGGAGCCTTCATATTCAGAAACATGCCTGTCCCTGAGCATCCTTCAGGATAGGACACTAACTCTTCATTTTCCCAGGCTTTAAGGTATTAAAGCTGAATCAATTTATCCCAATTAGGGCTCTAACTCAGGACAGCTCTTTGTCTTCCATTTAACACTAGGCACTTGTTATACAGCTTTAAAATTTATTATGCTCCTCATTTGCTTGATGCAAATCCGGATTTTTATATATATATATATATATATATAATGATTTTCTGTGACTGACATTACAGTACAGAAATCCTTCAGAATGTCTACTGTTATTTTGGCAGGTCCAACTATTTATTTTTCAGCCTAAACCGTAGCTTTTGGCCTCCTTAGTTGCGTAGCCCTGGTGCAGTATCACTGAAAGTGACCTATAATTGTGTACATCTGCCTGAATTAAAGAAATGCAGACCAAGGCATCCTATCTAAATTAATTTCCTGACTTTGCAGTTAGTCTTCTCTGCACTACCAATTATGAAAATGAAAGATAGGGCACTTGGAAACTGAAAGAGGACATTGACAAGGTTGTAATTCTGCTAAATTAAGGAGACCGTGCCAGTTGCCAGTGTTTGAGGGCACCTGCACGCACAGAGTCAAGGCTGGAACAAATTCCGAAGCTATACAGAATGTGTTTTGAATAGATACAAATTTAAGCCTTAACCTTGCCATATTGTACCTCCTGGTGACATCAGCAGGCAGAGCAGAGCACCTCTGCCAGGAGACAGGAAAGTACAAATCCATCTAGTACACACGTTGGCGTTTTCTTGCCGTAACACCTTTATCCATACAAGTGCGTTGCTCTGGTAGTAAGGTCTGAGGGGTTTTACCACAGGTGTTTGATATATTGCCTTGCTAGCAATATTGAAGGCTACTGATTTAAGGTTGAACTTCATCTTGAAGGTCGTTTCCAACCTATTGTTCTCTCTAAACAATTCTATGATTTGTTAATGACTTTATAATAATTTCATACTCCATTTAATGCAAGATGTACTTTGCATGTCTGGTACTTCTGTTTTGGTATAAACAGGTAATAGTGAGCTCTTCGACAGCCATTCCTTGCTGCTGCTCTGAACTTCAGACACTTCAACAGGAGAAGTCCTGGACCTAGGGAAGAAATCCACCAAGTACCAAGGTATGCCAGGGGACAGCCATCTGGAAAAAGTCTGGCTGAAAATGAACTGAGGTTCCTGGTGGACACCAAGCTAAACCTAGTCTCCCTTTTGGAGATATTCAACAGCTGTCTTGGGCAACCAGATGTATGTGACCTTGCTCGAGCAAGGGGAGGTCAAACCAAATGATCTCCTAAAGACCCTTCTGACCTCAACCTTTCTGTGCTCTAAGTGTTTCCAAATAAGTCTCCCAGATCTGTTTGAAATTGAAGTACTAGAGCACTAGAGAATTTAGGACACTACAAATAAGGTGATCCTGCTGGACTAGATGATCTTTCGAGGTCCCTTCCAATCCCTAATGATTCTATGATTCTGTGATTCTATAGCCACTTAAAACTGATGATGTCATGAGAGCAATGAATTACTGTGGTGTGTTTTCCGCCGATTACCATAAATTTTTATTTAATTTAAATGTAAATTGACAAGTGACAATTTACATAATTTGTACAGATATGTCAACCGTGTCCTTTCTGTTGTCTTCTCTGCATCCCTGACGTGTTATTTATTGTATAGAACATTTCTTTCACTTTTTATTGGGTTTTTTTTTTTTAATATGTAGTTCTGTTTGCAACTGGTTTTATCAGCAGATTGTTCATCCCACACCAAGGCACCTGCAAAACTTAGCTCCTGTGAGATCATGGGGGTTTTCTGCCCAGGTGTTTGCATGACTGATAGTTCTGTGGAATTCTATAGGCATGATCAGTCCTTTTGCTTTGTGTAACAAATCATGTTGTAATCATATCTTGGCTGCTAGAACTTATAGAGAACAACACAAGACACTTTTTTTTTCCCATGGAGAATTTAAATTGCATGAGTCATTTGGAAATCATTTGATAAAGCTCTAGACAGAAAAGAGGGTTGTAAGTGTTTGATACTGCTTCAGTGATCATTCTTATTGCTACAAACACAAACAACTTAGTATTTTTCCTTGGTATTATTCCTTTTCAGAAGGCCTAAAAAAACAGAAGTCTTCTGAGTAGATCAGTACCAGCCCAGGTTTGCCCTCTAACACAATATCAAAAAAAGAATAAAAGGGCATTTGTCTGTTGCTTTGGCAAATTCTGAAGTATTAAACAGCATTTGTGCTCCTAACGTGTAATTATTTTAAAAAATCTGCATAACTGAGTGTTTTCAAGTTTACTTTCACCACTGCTCACACTGCTGTTATATGTATTTCATTGCAATATACAGTAAGTCTATGAACATTTTCTGTATCAAATATTTAACTTTAATTTGATAATTTTTTCTATTACTATTCATTATACTAATGAGTATTAGTATTTTATTACTAATATTATTATTATATTAATATATTATTATATTACTAACATACTAATATACCACTTCCTAGTATATTAGTTGAGGGACATTGAGGAAGTCCCTGCCTGTAGCCCAGCAAAGGACAAAGTAAGAACACAGCCTCTCAAACAGGCAGGATTATGTTATATTCAAACCCATTGGTACTGCTCGTGGTCGTTTTGGCATCAATGGATGGAAAGGTGTTTTCCTTTCCAAAGGTCTGAATTTTAAGGATGGCCTTTAGAACTTCATCAGCCCACTAAATTGTGTCTGCTTGCTGTGATGTGGTAAATGATGTCCGGTTGTTTTTCCCTGGCAAATTTGGTTGCTTAAAGTTAAAGGGTTTTGTACTTTGTTTGCTTATTTGTTTACTCACTCAACTGGTATCATCACTTTGGCTGCAAAAAATCCCAAATGCAGATAAAAATGTATTGATTTGTCTGCAAGATGCCCACCAAAAGGAAATCCATTTTCTCTTCAAGCACATTTATACTTTATTTTACTGAACATTAGATTCCATCAGTATTTTCCCCACTTTTTGGTCTTGCTGCAGACTTTCAGAATACAGATTCAAAACATTTGCTCTGTTTTGGTTCTGGACTAAACAACCTAGAGTTGTATGATTCTTTAGACTGCTCTGGCCATTAGATTTATAAATGATGTATTATTTACCGAAAAACCAAAATGTGATGGATTTGTACTTTTGAATTGCTGAGCTAAAATGACTTGTATAAAGAAGCTGGCTTTGAAGAAGTAGCTTTGGGTTACTGTGACAATTTCATTTATCAGATGCTTTACCTTAAAGGTCAGATCATTTACCCTGTCTTTCTCTCTTCTCTGACTCATATACATGTGTGCACATTCATATGCTACTGCTAAGAGAAAACAGAATGATCAGCATTCTGTTGGGGAATTTGTATTAATATCCAGACCATACTGTGACAAAAAATAAAAGTAATGATTTTGTACAGCTGGTCTACCCATAGGAACAACAGCTTTTTATTTGTTTTATAACCCTTCACAGCACATTCCTGGCATCAATAACAGCTAAAACAGATGCACTGACATTTGTGTTGTAGGACTTTGCTTATCTCCTGTTTTGTTGATTATGTGATTTCATCACTTTGATGAAGCAATAGAAAAGGCAAATCATAAGATGTATTGGGAAGGGCATTTTTGTTTGGTAGGGAGAATTATCAGTTTCATGCCAGGCACTGTTTAGATCTTGTATACAGCATTCCATGAAGTTGTGGTGGTTGTCTTGTAAGAAGGTTTAATTACAGAAGGAATGGATGCAGCGGTCACAGGAATATTAGGAAATAGAGTGGCTCCTGTGTTAAAAGGGGATCACAGCTTGTTTTTTCTTTTCATCCAACGTGAGAGGAGAGATGCAATTTCTTCCTATATACGCAGTAATTGGAAGATGGTCGCTGGAGAAGTAAAGCAACCTCCTGTGAATGATAACACCGGCACAAGGGTGAGAAGTTTAAATTAGCCATGAATATGTATGAATTTATGTTAAATCCCAGAAGGTTTCTAATAATAAGGGCACTTAGAAAACTACGTGAGAATTTAACAAAAGTGGGGGAACAAAGAGGCGTGTTTCAACACCAAACTCATGCAATCTATGAAGAGACTGCCTGACGCTCCAGTGCTATATAAAGTATTGGCAGATTTCCTATAGGTAAGTGGATGCTTCTAGTGGAAGCCGATTCACCTGCAGATACCTTTATAGGATATAGATTATTTTTTGTTTTCCTAACCAAGGGTACTTGGTGCTAAGTATGGAAGTACCACTCTTAATGAGTGCATCAATAGCAGGTCATTTTCTAGCTTTAGCGTCTGTCTTTGTGTATCGATCTACAAACACTGGCTTTGACTTCTGATTACTCTGTAATACACTTCTAACTGCATAAAAGAATTTCCTAGAGTAGAGAGTTAGTTCGCAGCACGTGGAAGTGAAACATCTACAATTAGTTTTGACGTGTAACATAGTTCATAAGTCAATGTGCCTCTCCTGTAGCTATATGATCAAATGGGCTCACCCACCCTTTTTGTAAACATTGAATTTAACAAAATAATGAATAATATAAGAGAATAATGTTTAAATTATTTCCTTCTGATTCAGCTTTCTTGTGCTGCACACAGCAACACATTGTAAAAGTTCTGTAACCAAGACGTACCTCATTCGGAGTAAGAACAGAGGAAACATTGCTATTCCGTTTGACAGTATTACTGTACGCTAGCTCTCCTCTCAAAACTTTCAGTACCACAGATCTGATGGCCACATGCAATATTAACTTTATTTATGGCATGAGATTTACAGAGAAATAAGTATTAAACTCATAACTATGAAGGAAAGTCAAGTACTACTTCATCAGCCTGTCTAGATGTCTTCTTTGCCAGGACTAAAATGACATTATCATAACAAGCCATCATTTATCCCAGTCTCTGTAATGATGTCAGTATCAGGGAATGATCCAGTATAGTATATTGATTTCACAAAGAGTGGTGTCAGAAGTTTGTAATGAAAATACGATCCTTTCTGGCACAGGCTCATGATTTATTCGACGTGCCTGTTCTCAGCTGCTAATGTGCACAGTATTTTCAAGATTCATACCCAGGAATCACATTGATTTCAGTGCACACTGTATCAGCAAAATACCCTAACCAGAATGAAGGAACGTTTTCATGGCTGCTTTTCTTTGTAAAAAATGCATAACTGTAAGGAACCCACATACTGTCCTTGAATATTTTTAAACATTTCATTTAGTGGTTCAAGAGACAACTCATCTTTTTCATTTTCTTTTCAGATTTTTCTTGTTATGCCTGCCGTGTTGGTTTGGTTTTTTTTCCACCCACCTTTTCTCCCCTTAGAATACTAACTTTTCCCCTGCAGGTTTTCAGTGTCTCAGTTATTTGTTTGCCCAGAACAAAGTCAAATGCAATCACATACTGGGAAGAAAAGAAGCAGAACTCTGCAGAAAGAAGATCCCTTTTAAGCAAATGTGAATCACACACTCTGGAATATATTTTGTTTCCTTGCTTTGCCTAATTTGGTTCTCTGGTCATGCCTTACTAGTGAGTTTGCACACTGTTTGTTATTAGAGCCTTCTTAATGCAAAACAAGGCATAAAAGAGATTAAAAGGATCAATTGAATCATTAGGGATTGGAAAGGACCTTGAAAGATCATCCAGTCCAATCCCCCTGCCACAGCAGGATCACCTAGACCAAGAGGATCTTATTTTCAGAGTGAAGGCACCTTTAACTTCTGCTGAAATTACTGGCAGCCATAGTTGAAGACAGAATATCCTCAGTGACTGAGCAAATTAGTTATTTCAGATCACTTTAAAACATACTTTGTAAAAATTGTCTCTATCTCTTTACCTTCATTTAGAGCAGTTCAGGGAACATTAAAAGCAATTAGGGATGTTCTAGTTTGTTCTATACAGTATTCCTCTACCGTTAAATTTGTTAATATGAGCAATCAATATCCACAAGCTGGTTTTTGCTTTGGTGAGTGATCCAGTGAGTTAAGTGAGTAGCTGTCTTATTTCTTGAAAGATACTCGCACAGGGACACTACATCTAGTACAATTAGTTGCCTAAATATGGTTAAATGTGTAAAGCATCACTCAGAACTAAATAATGTATGTGTTACTCCAAAGATCATTGGTAACTTATGAATTTCTATCAAGCCTGTTTCACTCATTTTTTATTAAACTTGAGAGCTGTGACCTATCTAGAGATTTCTAGTTAAATTAAACTAATTGAAGTCTGGAAACAGCCAGAGATAGAAAGGGGTATATGTAAATTAGTTAATATGAATTTATGTTAATGAATAAAATGAACTTGGAAATGTGGGGGTTTTTTCTTCAGCAATATCACTTTGTTGATACATGTAAAAACACCTCCTCTCATAAGTAATTTAGAGTCTGTTCCTCAAAATCCACAAGCCACCATTGTAATGTACTGTGGTAGTTTGTCCATCAATGGTTAGAGCCAGTCTTCTAGAGGGGTGGGATATTTTTCACAGCAAGGGATGCAAAGGGTAATTCATGCTCACTGAGGTATCTTAGACACCAGAGGCTTTTCTCTATGACTGAATCTTTGTAGGACACTGAGATGAGCCAAGTGTCATGGTACCAAGGGCAATATGTGCTGCTCTCCCACAATTTAAACGGGAGACTCAAAGGTCGTCAGGGTAGTGATGCTGCAATAAACTCTTGCTAAAACATCATCTATGATTATCATTTCTCATCCTACTGATATCTAAATGCTAAGATGCAAGAAGCACTTCATTCTCTTTCCTCAGCCTCTCTTCTCTTAAAGAAATACTCTACTGCTTTGTTGTCTAAAATACCTGTGAATGTGAAACACTTCATATCAGGTTGTTTACTTTCCTCAGATGGTGGGGATTAATGGGAAAGAGTTAACTTTTGATCAAAATTAGACAAACAAATATATGAGCAAAAATAGTGAACTTGAGAGCTCATTAAAAGTTTAGAAGTTCTTTGAGAGTATTTAATCTGATAATTTGATGGAAAAATACGGTATTTTTTTCTGTCCCCCGTTGTTTTGGGTTTTTTTAATGTTCTGGATTTGTACTTTTCAGACCTTAAAAATAAAACTGTAAAATAACAACAAAAGCAAAGTACATAAACAAGCAGTTGCTGATCATTTTTCCTTTCAGCATCATTTAATTTGAGCTAAGTAATGATGTGAAAATGTATTAATTCTATTTGACTACATTCAGGCCAAAATGTTATTACCAATAGCAAGGACTATTTGCAAGTGAAAAAAAAAAGAAGAAAAAATATGTTCTCAAAATAAAACTATTAATCCATTAAAATATACTGTATTTAATTAAATTTATTATTAAAGCATTGGTCTTTGGTTTTATGAGATTTGAACTTCAATTTTTGTTTTCAATTTCAAAGTCAGACTGTGCTGTGTTGCTATGGCATATTAGTCGGTGTATATATTGGAATGAGCGATTGCTGCAAGATGGTGTTGAAGACAGCAAAGTACCTTTGAAAGGTTTTCAACAGAAATTCATTCAGAATTCAGCATAGCACAAGCTTTGGTTTTCCAGAAGCATCATCATACGTCCAAATGCAAAACACACAGATTTTGGTAGGATTTTACAACATTTTGTCTTGTACAAATGTGTATATGAAGTAAAAGTGCTGGATTCTAGGGTCACATAAAGACAAGAACCCATCGACACGGGACAAAAGCCATTAGAGATTCCCATGCCACAGAATCATAGAATTGTCAGGGTAGGAAAGGACCTTAAGATCATAAAGTCTAAAGCCCTACACCACCATAACCACTAAATCATCTCTTCAAGAGCCACATCTGCCATTTTTTAAAGACCTCCAGGGATGATGATGTCTGATTTTCCTAGCTCTGTAGCAATTCTGTGCATAAAATGGTGCCATATATCTCTACACATTGTCCATCGCTAAGCACATATAAAACTCAACTACACACAGTGTAAGTAAAGATCTTTCTTATGCTCCCACAGTATTTAGGGCTCTCCTAATTACAATTTCTGTAATAGCAAGAGAATATGTATTTCATGCTCATCCTTGAGCCACTCTTATGAGAGACTCAACCAAGTTCAACCTTTCATGGTTGGACTTGATGATCTTAAAGGTCTTTTCCAACCTTGACCATTCTATGGTTCTGTTGCGTAATTCCATTTATCCTAGAGTGAAGGAAAGTTTTCTAGCACTCCTTTGTGCTAGAAAGCTCTACGGAACTATTAGTAAAACTTGATTTAATATTAACACATTCATTTAAGACTAGGCACTAGTGTTGGCTTCTTCTCCTTAGTAACTAATGACAAAACCCGGGGAAATGGTCTGGAGTTGAAGCAGGGGAGGTTTGCATTGGACATTAGGAAGAAATTCTTTACAGAAACAGTGGTGAGGCACTGGAATGGCCTTCCCAGGCAGGCAGCTGAGTCACGATCCCTGGAGGTATTTAAGAAAGGTGTAGACATGGTGCTTCACGACATGCAGGCAGGTGTGTAGGGGGTTATTTTGTGTTTGTTCATCATTCAGGTTTTTTGTTGTTGTGGGTCTGGTTGGACTCGGTGATCTGGGAGGTTCTTCCCAACCATGATTATTCTGTGATTGTGTGATTCTGTATGAAACAGTACTGTATGGAATACATGCAATGATGGATGTAGGACAGTTGTTATAACAAGTCAAAAAGGCAATTGATGTAAGTAAAAACCGCAAATAAAATACATTAATTAATTTGTTACAGGTGTTAATAGGTCATCATGTAGCAAAAGTAGAGTAGCTGGATTAATACATCTTTTTTCAGCCTAGCTGATTGAACTATGATTTCCTTCATACTCTAGGCTTGTAGTAAAATATCAAAAGGAGAGAATTAGGTGTATACAAATCAGAGTTTCCATGTTTACCTGAAAGTTACAACAATTAGTAATCCAGATAGGTACCGATTTGTGGTAACTTTGAGGAATTGTCTGAAAAATTCCACATACCAGTGCATTTAATTACAGCTTTGTTGTGCCTAGTGTCTTTGTACAATGAAATCAATGAAAAATTGATGGCTTCCACACAACATGTTCTTACATATTAACACCTCAAAATCTGAGATTGATTGAGAGCCTGGAATGGGT
>JAOXOE010030207.1:0-50667 GCA_028565055.1 Phoeniculus purpureus | reverse complement strand
TGACAGAGCACTGGAAGGGGCTGCCCAGGGGGGTTGTGGAGTCTCCTTCCCTGGAGATGTTTAAAACCTGCCTGGATACATTCCTGTGCGACTTGGTCAAGGTGATCCTGCTGTGGCAGGGGGATTGGACTAGACAATCTTTCGAGGTCTCTTCCAATCCCTAATGTTCGGTGATTCTGTGCTTATAGCTGCTCTACCTCTTCCCTGAAGACTTGCCTCTGAAAAACAGAAAAAGAATCATCTGGAGTAGCCTCTAAAGTGGTAGTTGTAAGAGTGGAGAAGTCTACACTTAAATGCCTTTTGGTAGAACACAGTCAGTGTATCAGCAAAATCTCTACTTAGAGTTTTGATTCATAAGGATTAAAAGGCAACCACAAGTCATAAAAGCAAGATAGATTGATATCAGCAGAAATGTTCATCTTGTAAGGGTACAGCACAGCCCTTGGAGACCTGAGTGGTGAAGTGTGGTGAGGTCTGGTGCTCAAGGGCATCTTTTTTAGGTTACCTTATTTTGGGTTATAGCTGCATTATTTTGACATGCTAACTTGTAAATCTTCCACACTTTGAAGTGTGGAAAGAGAAATAACACTACACCCATAGAAAGAGAATTTGTTAAACAGTGATGCTGTTGCCAATATGTTGTGGTTTGGGTTCTTTTACTTTGTTTTCCATCAGGTTTTGAAAAACAGCCAGGTTCTGTGGCTGGTCTTTACATGCTCTCAGCATTCCTATATAATTCAGTATATGACTTCATTTAAGTGAACGTTTTCCTTTGGATAGCAGTGATGATGCATGGTCAGGCCTTCCTGTCTACTGCAGTTCTCATTACAAATTTTTGTCCTTTCATGGTTAAGTTTTTGGCTGTAGAGATGGATTTTTTTTCAAGTGCAGCCTGCTGAAAGCCCACCTGTGCAGAGCAGAGATAGCTGGTTTTGTTTTGGAAGTCTGTATCTGCTACCTCTACCGGTCTAGAAGAAAAACACTTTATGGCATCAGTGCTGCTTCCTAAAGGATTGTTTGGCATTTGTAACTAAATGTTAAATTTTTTTGCTAGATTGCAGCTAATTCTGCATCTGACAGCCCAAAGGATTTTGATGCGGGAATGTCAAAGATGGGTCAGAGAGATAACAGCAGAACTGTTGGTACAGAAGCCCTGATGACTGTCTACCATCCTCAGGATGCTGAGAATCTAGACGCTAAAATGGTAAGGGATAAAATGGCCAATAATTTTGACATCTAGTTGAAAAGGTCCAAGTACATTCAAAATGTATGGCAGCAAGGCTGTTCTGGGGCTTTGCCTGTCTTCTTTCATCTGCATTTTCTGTATTTGGAATCCACAGGGTGCTTCTTTATGGCTCCATTCAATTTGCTGTTTAATAATGATATGCCTTATTTTCATGGAGCTAATTCCTCTTGCTTTTCCACCCCTCAGGGAAGAGTTAACTGTTTGTTTTGTGTTAGTGAACATGTTTTCTATCTATCTGATTTGTCAAGATGCAAAGTTGCTGCAAACTCTTTGGGGGCAAAGTGAATGTTATCAAGAAACTGTTTTCTTTTCCTCCTTGCTTCATTCTTTTGCACTTCTGACAAAGTTGTGCTCTGGTGAGGGTTTCTTTTGTTGTTTCGGCAGTAGGATGTCCTATCTTTACTTCTCCGTAGTGTGTGCAAGAAGGCACGAAGGTTTTACTTGAAACTTAAGTCTTTCAGCAGAGCAAGGTAAATTAAGATGCAGAATTTTTGGTGCCAGAAACATCAGAAAACAGACATTATTTTGGGTAGGAGAAAAGGGAATCCATATTTTTAAGGTCTGCTTTAGTAGTGTGTTGAACAAAGTGGACAAAATCAATTTTGTTGTCATCTTAGTTGCTTTAACAATGTTAAGTCTTACTGCTGCATGCACAGAAAATGCTACGACAGTGTTCACCTTGTCTGAGCTCTGGAGCCTCACGTAAGTTGGAGCACCTGATCATCAGATGCTTTGCTTCAGAGAAACTGAATTGTGTTTTGTCATCCATAATCAATAATTTGTTAGGAATCTTGTACTTTACAATGAATCTGTTTTGCTGTTTCTACTTTTTACCTCCTTCTACTGTGCAAGTAAAGTGCCTGTAACTTCAGTGTTTTCTGAATAGGAAATTTCTGCTGTTTTTTGTTTTGCGAAGCAGGTTTTACTTACATGGCTGGTCCTGCTGAAGGTCAGATGCACACTCTGTTATCTTCTGTATTGACAGAAATTGCTAGTTAGTAAAAACATGCTGTCTGGTTAATAAGTAATTGATTAAATGCAAAACCTATATAGGCATAAGCATCTTCAGCTATTAGTTCCCCTCCTTAATCCAACTAGACTTCATTCTCCTGCAGATTTTCCTGACTATTGATTCTCTTCTAAGGCTATTTGGGACTTACATAAATCAACTGAGGAAAGATTGAGAAACTGTGGGAAAATAACAGCATTGATGTCATGCCACCCCTCTGTGTGCTTTCCACTACTTGTAGCCGTTCTGTTCCAAATCTGTCAACTACTATAATGCAACAAAGCATGATGAGTAAAAAAAGCAAGCAGCCTGTTTTGCCCGTTGAGTTTCTGTGGGATATTATTCGATCTGCATCAGAGTTAGTACATTTTGATTGCTGTTAGCAAACAACAGTTCATAGACATTGCAATTGAAATACATTAATTTATCAGTAAAAAAGCAACTGTCTGTTGCTTAATTGCTCCGATAAAGTCAACAGTGAGTTAACTTTGCAAACAGTCAGTTGCCTGATTTCATTGTGCCTTTGTGGCCAAATACTTTTTCTCATAGTTTGTTTGCTAGAGCTCTTGTAGTGGGTTGGGGGTCAATCTCTTCTCCCATGTAACAGGCAAGAGGACAAGAAGAAACAGGCTCAAGTTGTGCCAGTGGAGGCTTAGTTTGGATATGAGGAAAAATGTCCTCATTGAAAGGGTAGTGAAGCCCAGGATACCCAGGGAACTGGTAGATTCTCCATCCCTGGTGATACTTAGAAAGCCTGTAGATGTGGTGCTGAGGGACATGGTTTAGTGGTGACCTGGCAGCGCTGGGTTAACAGTTGGACTCAATGAACATAAAGGTCTTTTCCAACCAAAATAATTCTATGATTAGCACAAGGAAACTTGTCACCACACATAAACAATCTGAGCTTTCTTTTCACCCTGTTTTTCATTATTCTCTTTTCCTCTGCTTTCATTCAGTTTCATCTTTTTTCCTTCTATTGATTTACCCTTGACTAAGTTATGATCTTATCACAGAGAGCAACAAAAAAAATGGGATCTTTTAAAACTGGCCCATTACAATAAGCAGCTTTGTTTCTATGCATCCTGCAAATATATATATATATATTCTGTAGGTATCATACCAGCACATGTATATATATTCCATATATATGTATAAATGTCATATATATATTAAAAAAATCTGAATATATATAGATATCTGAACATGTATATATAAGGAGCTGAAAAAGAATATTACAAGAGGAAGTAGTAAGGAATCATAGCCATAGGAATGATTTAAAATGTTGAATTTCTTTTCCTTTATGCTGACTCCGCATTTTTGGAGCGCCTCAGGAGACCCTTGATGGCAGTTATGCAGTTGCACCTTGCATTGGTTAGCTGTCTTAGTGCTTTATCGCTGCTCATTCACTCCCTTTAAATCCCTGGTGCCTCGTGGTCCTGTGATAATTACGTAATTCTTGTTGATGTGCTGCCAAAGCTGCAAAGGGCTCAATCTAGAAGAAGTAAATAGGGCTGTCTACCTACTGCTTCTCATTAAAAATAGGTCTAGCAGAACAGCGAACAATAAGACATAACAACTAGATGGTGATGCCCTCATGTAAAATGAAAACCCAGCCTGCATACAGTTAGGGCTGTTTATGGATTGGACCCAATCTCAGGTGGGAAGTAAGAAAGGAGTTGACCTGAGGAGTGGCTTGAAAAAGCTGAAATGGTGTGACTGTTTGCTGTCCTAATACAGTGACAGAGGGGCTTCAAGTCAAGGAGAAGGTGGCAGGTTTGTCTGGGTTCAGAAAGCAATCTGAAAGGAAAAATCTGTTGTTAAATTCAGAGAGACTGCCGCAGAGGTCCATATACTTCTACTTGCTGGAGGATGGAGGAGGATTTTGCAGATGCTTGCTTGACCTTACTGTCCTGTGGCACTTGCTATTGTTTCCTGTCAGATGGGACACTGGGTTAGATCCACATTTTGTCTGATCTGATATAGAATTCTTGTAGTAGTGTACTTTCAAGACCAGTGGGTCACGTAGGAGAGTGCACTGTATGCCAAACTTCAGCTGCGTGTAGGTTAAATTTTGCTCTGACTTGCGTCAGCGTTCATGTCATTGATCACTGTGGAGGCCAGTGCCATTACTTCCAGTTTGCTTGAACGTAACTGAGCGCAAAAATCGCTTCTGTTCTCTGAGATCCTCCAAAATCTTAGTGCTTGTCGTCGTCTGCTTTTCACAGTTGAAAGAAAAAATGAAGGAACAGTCCTGGAATATTCTCTTTGTCGAACGGGGACACGGTGTCAGTATGTTTCGCACAAAGAAGACTCGAGACCTAGTGGTAAGAGGGATTCCAGAGGCATTAAGAGGAGAGCTCTGGCTACTCTTCTCAGGTATTGCATAGCGAGTAAAATCGGTTCATTTTCTGAGCTCCACTCTGTGAATGTTCTAGTTACTGACTGAACGTAGTCTAACAAAACACATGTTTCTGAGGACAGAAACTTCAAAACGATGGACAAGGTGATTTTTCTATTATCTGTTTTTCTGTGGTGTGTGTTGATCCAAACTAAATCTGCATCTGTGTCTTTTATAACAAACTCAACTGAAAAATTAGGCTACAAATAGCCCCTGTACCCCAGGACAGTCAGTTTCAGCAAAGCCTTGCTAAAAGGAAAAGCGTGTTTGTGGGATTGTGTTTCAATAGGTTTTGATTTAATTGTTTTTGAGTTCTGAGAGGATGGTATTTACCAGACACACAAAATAAAGAGACGTTTTCCTGGCAGAGAAATTTGCCTCAGTTATTGAGAGCTCTTTGCTCTACACTGTTGCTTGGTTTAAGAGGTGACATGTACAGGAATTGTGGACCCTCTTGCACGTACAAGATCCTTTTTTTCTGTAGCACACACCTGTGCTGGAGCACTTAACTTGACAAAGTGGAGGCCCAGGGAATTAAGACGCTGCTTTTCAGCACCTCTGCAGGTGTTCTGTTCCCTTTCACTGAAACACTTAGAAAAGCAGCAGCCACTGGTTTGTTCAGGGTTTTACAGAAAGCCTGTATCAGCTTCAGAAAAGGAGCTGCAGTGGAGTCTCCTTCTCTGGAGACATTTAAAACCCACCTGGATATGTTTCTGTGCGACTTGGTCTAGGTGATCCTGCTGTGGCAGGGGGATTGGACTAGATGATCTTTCAAGGTCCCTTCTGATCCCTAATTTTCTATGATTCTATGATTCTTTTCTGCAACAGCTTACAGACAACAGCAGCTACAACAAACCGTGTACAGCCAGAAGACAAGGTAAAACAGAACATTAAAAAAACCTCTGAAAAACTAACAGTGTGTCTAAACTTATTGTTTGATGCCCTCTTCAATGTTAGCATTGCTGCTTGTTTAACTCAAGACCCAAAGTCATCCATATGGGCACAAGATTTTTACTTTTAATACTATCAATAACAATGACAATTTAAATTTGGTTTTTCATTTTTCATGAATGACATTTCTTTTACACCAGGAATGATATTTCTTCTCACCAGAGGCCTTATCTTTTGAATTCTAACATGTTCACAAATATTCACACGCATTAATTCTTGAGCATATGTACATATGCTCACACACATTCATACACACAGCCATACGTATAGAGCCAAAGAGAGAAAATTGTTTAGATAATAGTTCACTTGGAAAAAAGAAAAAGGATATGATTTATTGGATCAGTATTTACACTTTGGATATATTTATTATGTGTCTGAGTGGTAGGTGAATGAACAAAGCTTCTCAAATCACATCCTGATTCAGACTGTGTATTGTAGACTTATCCTAAAATGATAGAAAGGCTAAAAAACACAGCAATTTTATTACAATGATAAAGAAGCTGTGAAATTTTGATCTCTAAACCAATACATTAAAGTCTATGAAGAGTATCATAGACTACATATGTAGAAGACTGTCTATGTATATACACTATGTAGAAGAAGTATTTTGATTAAATCTAGATTTCAAAATTAATTAGCAGTCTCCATCCACAAACATTTCACTGAATATCACGTTTCCCCTTGCACCTCATGAAAGAGTGATTTTATAAAACTATGTCCCCAGGACAAAGTTTCTAAAATCAATTAAAGAGACAAAGATTTTAAAGGCAGCCAAGTGTGCAAGGGTAAAGGACAAGGGGTAAGACAGAAGGTGAAATGTATCATTGCAATGAAAATTTCTGAGAGTTTCAGCTCATAAGAACAGTAAAAAATCTGTGCCAAACTGAGTTATGGCTTTTCATCCCATTCTGGACATAAGCCAGCAATGAAGGAGACTGTGACCTGGATTTGGTTTTATTTGCACAATAAATTTTCTTTCCCCTGCTCCCAACAGATTTTGTCAAACGAAAAAGTGCTCAACTAAAACCAGTCTTCTAGCTCTGGAATAAGTCAATAAATGGAAACACGTACAGTCTTTACTAGCGTAACCCTTCATTGACCCAACTAAGTCTAGTATCACGTCTTTAAAAGTTACTAGGCTAGAACTATACCAACAAACATTAAAGAAATAAACTCATGGTTTCTTGCACTGGACAATATTTAACATTAAAACTGGTTGCGAAAGACTTTAAATTACAAAACCCATTTCCAAGAACATTCCCTTTTGTATTGCTGAAAATCCAGACAATAGATGCTTGGATATTTTGTAGAGTCTTCTTGTGTGACTGTAAGTTTTTATGAATGATCTCACAGAAATCAATTTTAAAAATATCAATTTTTTCACTGAAGATAAAAAACTAGAAATTTGCATAATCCAAACTTCCCTGCAAGAGAAGGAATTATTTCCCAGTAGAATAAGAAACATTTTGCATGAAGGTATGGTACAGTGCACTCTTCTTAGAAAAACAAACCCCAAACCCAGAAGTGCCTTTAATTAATTTACTTTTGTTTCATCTTAGGCTTTTTCCTACACTCAATTATTTTTTTTCCTCAAAATTTAGCTGTTCGTCCTGTTTAAACCTTCCCTCCAGTATTTATATATTTTTCTAAACAATCTGCAGTTATACATAAGAGAAATGGGACCACCTATGGCTCTGCTGTCACTGAATTCACCTATTGCTTCCCCCTGTGCAAAATCAGACATTCCAGAAGCATCTTTAGTATGGGAAATTTCATTCTAATGTTCTGAATTTCTCTATCAACCTGTAAGTCCATTATTCTTTCAGGTTTTAATGCTTTAGGATAATTAATGTCACTGCTTTATGGCAGAAATAAAGGGAAAATCACAAACTGTTATGTTACATAACAAGGATTTTACGTAAGTTCATTCTTTCTTTCTGACCCCTGTGGAGATAGAGAAAGGAATCTGACAACCCAGATTTTAGAAACACTTTCATTTTGAGGAAGAATTTGCCCATGGCAAATTGCCATGGCAGGGGGGTTGGGACTTGATGATCCTGTGGTCCCTTCCAGCCCCGACTGATTCTATGATTCTATAGTGACTTACAGTAGGGAAGGTACTTTAATCCTAAAGCCTGTGTTGCAGGTGGTTAGAACTTCTAGAAAACAATATGGATGTGTTCCTGTGTGACTTGGTCTAGGTGATCCTGCTGTGGCAGGGGGACTGGACTAGACAATCTTTCGAGGTCCCTTCCAATCCCTAATGATTCTATGATTTGATGCATATCTGATTAATTTGATGAAAGCTCCTTTGAAGCATTAACAATTTCGGATTCTTCTTTAAAGAAAACCACATGCACCAACACACGTATGGCAGGACTTTAGATATGAAAGAAACGCTGCAGTAGCAAGTGCACCTGGAACATTTTTAGCCTTCTCTCACTAGAAATCAACCTTCTTATAACATTTTTACTTTTGGAAAAAAATAAATTGTTTTTGTCTTCCCGTATCACCCATGAAAAAAGACGAGAAGAAGAATGTAAAAACACTTTCGAATTGCAGGAGAACTAGTTTTACAAGAGAAGCAGGATAGATAATTGGAGGCAGAATTTCTTTTCTATTACACACACATTGTCAAATAGAAATGCTGAGAGAACAGTGAGTGCATGACAGTCACATTTGCCTAAAAATTATAGGGCATAATGTATTTATCATGAGTTCCAAAGCTATTATTAATTTATGTCTTGAACTTCCACGTAAGACTGTTCAGGCAACCCCGAGCGTTAGACATGGGCATTTTTGAGAATGAGGATACCCGAGGATGTTAGCCTTGCAGTGAGATAGCCTTCTTGCTGCAGAGAAATAGGATGATGGTGTACAAGGCATGCTATTCGCTGCAAAGCTTTACAGACAGCTTTACGTAATGGCAAACAGAACCTGCTCGGTATAATTTCAGATAAGAGACACTCTGCTTTCTGTGGCTCAATCCAATATTTACCTGGAGCAGAGAACTGCACAGATGCATAAAACCCTTGCTATCATATTCAAAGACACCTACACAAGTGTGACTTCACAATGATCCCATCCAGAGCATGAGGAAAGGGAACAACCTGAGAAACAGCTTTAAAATTAATCATGCTGCTCCTTTACATTTATTCTATTAGATAAGTTTTGGAGCTCACATCTTGATATCTTTTTTCCTCTTTTTTGGTCTGCAATTAAAATGAGCATCTGTAGCTACTGCAGCTCTGTTGCGAGGGATTATTTACTAATATTTGCAATCCAGATTTTTGTCAGTATTTCATGGGCACAGACATGCTGAACTTACAGCAAAAAGCTCTGTTAAGTCTGCTGTGTCAGATTTCAGTTGCTGTAGCTTTCCAGAGCTCAATTAACTATCTCATGTAATCTCAAGCAACATGTTTCTCACTGCCATGATAGTGCTACAGGAGTTGCTGAGCTCTCACTGCCAGCACACAACTCGTTTTGGTGTGTCAAGACTCCTGACTGCCAGCCACAGGCACAGTATGCTGCTCAAAGAAGGCAGAATCTCTTCTTTCTGAAATTTCTGTTTATAGATTTATTTTTCTTTTGCATGAGAACTAAGGGATTGTTTCAGAAATTGCATCTTGTTTTATTACCCTTGATTTAATAACTGAAAAACATTAAAAGGACATCTAGAGACTAAACTTGTCTTCACCCAGAAACTGCCTGTTCTGCTTCCCTGAAAGCTGAAATTACCAACCAGACTTTGCAGTTACTCCCTGTCCTTCGGTTTCCTTATCTCAAACATCAGAATTTCCACTTTGTTTGTTAATGGTACAGACAAGCTAAAAGGACTGCATCCCATTTTCATTCATCTTATTGTCTGGATACAGCAGGTTATAAGCACTTAATTATCAGCTCTACTTGCATTCTTACTATTGGCTTATGCTCAGTTCAGGATAGACAAAGTAATCAACTAGTAAAAGGAGTAAGTCCTTCACATGCACAGTTCCTCTCATGAAGCAGACCTGTAAAACACTCAGGAGAATCCTTCATGGCACCTCAACACCCTAAGAAAACAATTGCAGCCTGACTGCATCCGACTATCACTACCCTGATACAATTTTGCTGGTCCACAGGATAAATATTTGATATTTAATGGAGCAGCAAATTTAAAATGCTGAGTGTAATTTCCCAGTCTTCCCAATAGTCCAGAGGTTGTTCACTGTGGTTAATTTTCCTTTCTGTTCAAACGTAGTGAAACGTAAAGCCAAGATAGAAAGTAATACTGAGAAAGAGAATATAAAAATATAACAGAATATATATATATAATGAGAATAGAAATCAATGTAATCCCTATGTGCTGTTATTAAAATGTAAAAGTTTCAAGCATATGATGTATTGTAGAGTTTTAAAGGCTGTTCATCACAAGAGAAGATGAAAAGAAGGGCAAATGAAAAACAAGATTGAACAAACCGAGAGGGGGAATATATCAACATATATATTTATACAAACATCAGTGTTTTATTTTCTCTAAGTCTTGATTTGCATCCTTTGCTTTAAGTCAGTAATCAAAATCAGCCCTCTGGGACTTTTTTCTGAGGGGGGAAAACAACTCCTAAAAAACTTTAAATTGTTTTAAAACTGTTTAATTTGCTCATTCAACCCCTCTGAAGAACAACTACAGCCAGAGTCCTTTCTCCTCTTTGCTCAAATTCTAATACTTAAAAAATTAAATAAAAATGCTGCTACATTCAGTGTTTGTTTATACTAGAACATGTCATGGATTTTAGAAATGTTTCTCAGAGTGCATTTATCTGTCCTTTACTTACACCAACTGACAGCTGGATTCTCCAACTTCATTACAAAAGTCGTGCCCTGCCTTAATTATTTAGCAACACAGCATTATTTATCCTTTGACCTCACATTTAAAGGCAAAGCTCTTTTTTTTTTGCATCGGCTTTAAAGCATTTTCCTCAAGCAATAGCCTGGCCATCACAAATACAGTTCCAAAATTCCCACTGCTTGCAAGGGTTATGAAATGTCCTTGGGAACGCTGGTACTACCTTAAAATGACTGAGCTGAAAAACGAAAGGCTCTGAGCTGACAGCTCTGGCAGCTGCAAAAAGATAACGGCTGGAAAAGGGAGGGAGAAAAATTCTGCAAGGCAGAATAGAGTGAGCACTATCGACTTCATTCTTAAATTACGCAAGGTTGTGTCTTCTCTGTGTCTTCATCTCTGGGACGCAATGGTAAAATAACTTCTGTTTGAAGTGTGTGTGCTCTGGTCTGAAGCACAAAACCAGGAATGTGTAGCTGGATGTGGTGGGTTTAGGAATGCAGGGGATCCCTCCTCCAGTGTCCTGAGCAGCAGCCTACGTGTATGTGACTGACAGCCCCTTTCATCTCCTTTTCCCTCTATTCTTTATCCTTGTTCCTCCCCCTACTCACCACGGTCCCTCTTTTTTCCTCACATCACTCCTTCTAACCATTCCATCACATCAGAAAGGATCAATAAAACTGTAAACTGAAGAGCTGAGGGAGAGGTCACTCAGAAGTTTGGTTGCAAAATAAAGCTAAAAAAAGCAATGCAATGTAGCTAGAATTACCCTTCTGCATAGGTAATTAAGAGAACTAAAACTACTACTTTGATTAAAAATTAGATGGTATCTAAATCTTCTGATACATACAACCAGGCATCTATACATCAGAATGCTAGATCCAGAGCAGGGACTATCAAATTCTCTATGATACCAAAGTAAAGACATGGCTTATGTTTAAAAAATTAAAATACATCGTCTTCTGGTAATTAGGGTTTTGCTGTTTTTACTGGGTTGATCCAAGTGCAAATACTGGCTCACAGGAAATTATAAAGGGTGTGACTGACCAGGTTTGTTTTGCTCACGGTCAATTTCTTGTCCCTGAATGTTTTTGTTTATCCCTCCCTTTAATTTGTCTTTTTTTACATTGAAAAGTCTCTTGAGCAGACACCCTTAAAGGAGCAGACACTCTCCTTCCATGCACCCCTACAAAGCTCTCCCAACAGAGGTAGTGTTACTACTCAAATCTGATCCTATTTATCAATACTGTCTCATTAAACAGAAACAGCCTCTGAATTTCTGAACACCTCAATTTTGACGTTTTACCTGTTTATTCAAAGTAAGTGCAATTTGCACGCACAAGAAAAGCAGAGCACGAACGTGAACACCAAACCTCTCCCCTTCCCATGTTGACAAAACTTGAAGCTGTTTAAGAACTACTTCTGAAACTACCACAACACCAGAAGCCAGATGTTCACAGACCTTTTACACATTGGACTAATAGACAGTAGATTTCCATAGGAAACTTACGGTATCAATAGGTAAACGATGAAAGTTTTGTTGAAAGACAAACATCGTAATGAAAGGACTATGCTAACGAATCACTGCCTGTAAAAGGCCACTCAATCCTGGCATTAATGATATCAAATGAGCTGTAGAATGTATATGAATTAAATTAGAGCCTAATGACATTTCAGGATTAAGAGCTACACGACTCACTAAATTAAAAAGTAAGTACATGGATTTAGGCACAAAAGGGAACAGCAAAAATTATAGAGAGACAAGTCACACCCTTGTATAGGTCAGATCACTCACAACACTTTAGCTTGTTGAGTAAGATTGTCAATTTATAAAATGTGTTTCTATTTTGGTAAGGGATGTGAAAGGGTGACAACAATATGCACCTTCCACTGAACTGGTCTGTCTACAAGCTTTGCAACTTAGGATTTTCTCACAAGTGCTTCCCAGCAAACATTTGACGTATGCCAGAAAAAGCTGAATTCTAAATAGTGTAATTGGTGTTAACACTTTACTGAATGCACTCAGTTGAAATCATTAAATGGATGGTTAAATCAAGTTAGAGAAAAATGTCGGAGTACTAGTGCACTTTGTACTATCAGAGTCATTTCATGGATACAACACGAAGTTCACGTCCACAACAAATGGCCAGTGCTTGTTATTTATATCCTGGCACTATCATATCTTTGCTCCAATATCAGCAGTAACATTTGAAGGGTTTATCTCAATCTACAGCTGATCCTTGATGACATTTTCAGAATTGCTTTTAATATTCTTATTATTCATAAACAATTACAGAATCACAGAATATCAGGGATTGGAAGGGACCTGGAAAGATCATCTAGTCCAATTCCCCCTGACACAGCAGGATCACCTAGACCAAGTCGCACAGGAACATATCCAGGCAGGTTTTAAACATCTCCAGTGGAGGAGACTCCACAACCCCCCCATGGCATTAAATTAAGAGCTACTTCTGTTTTTGAAGGCAGAACTTATAACAAATTCCACCATTGGAAAATATAAGAATTACTAAACAGAGTGAGGCACCACCAATATGTACTGGGAGGGAAGCAGTTGGAGAGCCGTGCTACAGAAAGGGATCTGGGCGTGGTGGTCAGCAGCACTTCCAAAGCAGCCAAATGTGTCCTGGCAGAGAAGAACAACCAGGGTGAAACCTGACAGAATCATAGATAGGATGGACTCTGTGACTATTTTTTTATATAAAGATTGGTTTTGTTTGTCCTTTTACTGGGACTATACACTAGATCAGTCATTTAAATATGTAATGGCACATTTAAGGCTACACAAAAATTGCCGCTTAAATTTTCTTTAAAAGCAGGTTTTGAGGTTTCTTTTCCCCCTAGAATTTTACATCAGAAAACAAAAAATTGGAGTTTTCCAGGCTTTCAGATAATTAATCTTTCTACTATTAGTACCTAGATATGTTGACATCAGATATATTTAAAAATTTGTTCTGTTTCAGACAAACCATGAGGAATAGTTTCGATATTAGTAGATTGCCTGGAATGAGAATTTAGAGGGAATATTTATTGTCTGAACTTTTCCCTAAGACTTTCTTTAGAAGCCTTTGATGTTCACAGGTCTACTTCATTTTAAGTGGAGTAAGTGCAACATTTAATTCAAAGGCTACTCAGAATGGAAAACATTCGCATTTTGAGTGAACTATCAATGATTTGTTTCCTACAGTAAAAGGCTTTAATCAATATTAATTCAGCAGATTTTTATAGCAGAGTACATGTGAAAGCAGTGCTGAGGTTAGAGTAATAGGACAGGGAGACATGCAAACCATGTCTGTATGTCAGTAGTGTCCCACACAACAGCACTTTTAGTACCACCAACAGAGGATTTTGAGACGTGTTACGCAAGATTTTGACTCCCATGGAGAGTTAATCGCACTTTCAAGGCCCCCAGGCAACAATGCCGTGGAACTGGCTGACAGTTCACATATGAAATGATCAACCACTTGGTTACTACGAGAAAGTGAACTGGAAGACGAGAGATGAAAAAATGTTGTATACAAGTCAAGCTCAATGAAAGGTTTGCATCCTTGAGGATGAAGAGGGAGTCATCACTTGTCAACAGATGACTTTTCAAAGAAGTTTCTACAGGCAGCCAGAATACACAGTTATTTGCAGCTCTTAACAAGCATTACTGAAACCATCACTTGGAACACCTCTGTGACAAAACACAGGCTGGGAGAGAGACTGCAGATGAGCTAGGCTACAACAAACTCATTCAGTATGAAAAAGATATCTCGTGAACACCGAATTATAGTTACTTTGATGTGGAGTCTCCTTCACTGGAAACATTTAAAACCTGCCTGGATGTGTTCCTGTGCAACTTGGTCTAGGTGATCCTGCTGTGTTAGGGGGATTGGACTAGATGATCTTTAGAGGTCCCTTCCAATCTCTAATGATTCTATGAAGTCAAGAAACATGTCTTTTGTTGCGTGGGATTTTAAAGTGTATTGTGATTTTTATATAAATATAAAAAATAAAATATCAGGATTAATATATTAGGATTAATCAGTGCAGAGGCCTGAGATTCTGAGACTCTTTTCTAATCAAATTAATGAAAACATCTTATAAAACTCTTTCTTATGAAATGTATAGTTAAACAAAAGCATCACTAAAGGCACATGTGGCTTCCTATCAATCTTCAACATTAAGAAGTATTTAGCCCAAACAAACTGAACTTGCAACTTCTCTCACCAATGCGACACTGGGTTTCTGTAGCAACAAGTCCTGTCTACATCATGCTCAGAGGCTCACTTGTAGTTTACTCATTACAGTCAGCCTAAATGTGATCACAATAATTTTACAGCATTGCCTAATTATAGTTTATTGGCTGATTAAATCGTGATAATCTGAAGGCAACAGGACGATATCTACAGCACGATAATTTTTCTGAATTATACTAAAAACTTTTTTGCAAATATTTTTAGGAATTGTTTAGTATAAATTCAAAGTATGAGCAATGTATTACTTCTGCCATTGGCTATGTACCTGAGGTCCTTCCATCCTAAACCATTCCAGGATTTTATAAAAGCACAATGAGACTTGGAGCGGCAGTTTGATTTCCATCTGCCCCCTAACATCAGGATTTTCACGTGACCTCTTGGTCATTTGTTATAGCTCCTGGTCAATGACAGGATGCTGCACAACTCTGAGGGCTGTTCAGGGCTTCTATGACATGTAAATTGTAATTCCAGCAATTAATTTTGCTATTTTGCTTATCTTCATGCTTCACAAAGTCTAGCAGTGCCCCTTTTATCACTGTGCAAGATAAGAAAACATCTTCACTGAGAATATGAATAAAAAAACAATTGCCAGATGCAAAGCTGTTGTTTTGAATTAATGGAATATAGTTGTAGGAACTGGAAGGATTCGGTGAGGATGCTCAGTAAAAACCTTGAGGCAGGAAGTGTGGGGCTGTTAGCAACTGGAAGAAATCAAAACTGGAAAATATTGTACTCACAATAGCTTGGTAAGGCATTAATTCACTGTGAGAACTTGACATGCTTCCTGAAAACACATTTCACACAGCACATGCATCCCTCTGGAGTAAATTTACTAAAATCCTTCCATTAAAAACAGCATCAAATAAGACATCTCAGGCACAACTGTTTAACTGAGACATTTCAGAATGAAAACTCTGACTTAGTCCTACAAGGACTAATTTGCACAGATGACCATCTAGCTTCTGTTATTGCAAAAGAGAAAGAGCTGTAATTCCTTCACAATCCGTAGTGCTACCGGCATAACATGTAATTCTGGATCTTCAAGCGAACACTTTGTTCAGGTTCAGTCTTGTTACTGTCTTGTTCTGGCTCCTGTGGGCACCTGTCACTAGCAAGTTCCCACCTTAGGTTTAATAGGCTACTGAGATGGATTTTTCTTCCTTTAAGTTTCTGCTCTTAGAAGCTAATTGACTTCACTAGGGTTACTTGTGATACAAGTCTACACGTGAATTAAGGAGGCTCTTTCAGATGTCCTGTATTCCCTGTAGCCAGACGCTCAGTTTTACACAAATATGTCTTTACAAAAGACACAAACATCAACCTCAGAGTAGAAAAGCTGCATCCAGAATCAGTGACAGAATTACAGAATCACAGAATGTATTGGGTTGGAAGGAACTTCTTAATGTCATCTAGTCCAACCCCACTACAACAAGCAGGGAAATCTCTAACTAGAAAGATTGCTCAGAGCCCCATCAAGCCTGACCTTGAGTGTCTCCAGAGATGAGGCCTCCACAACCTCTCAAGGCAACTTGTTCCAGTGATCCACCACCCCCCAAGTAAAGAGCTTTTCCCTAATGTCCAGCCTAGATCTACCCTTTTCCAGCTTAAAACCATGACCCCTCGTCATTCCCTGCCCTTGTGCACAGTTCTTCCCCAGACTTTAAAGGGTATTTTCCCAGGGGGAGACCCAGGGGCACTGAGGCAGAATTGAAATCTACCCCAAAAGATGGTCACTGTTACTGGGAAGACACAGTGGAAGAAAGTGCCTTAATGTCATTAATCTCAGAAAGAATCCTTTTACATTTGTGGAATTAAAACCAACAGCAGGGGAGACAAAAGCCAACCGTTTTGTTTTAAGTTAGTCTCAGAAAACCTCAGAGATAAGGCTTGACAAAAGGATGTCTTAATTGGAGTCTGGCATCTCCATCCTTTAGTAGCTGCGGGACTTCATTTCTGCTTTCATTCCTTCCTGTATATTACACTTCAGGATCCCAATTACACTTCTAATGTAAATTAAAATGTAAATTAATCTGTTTACTAATGCAATTATGCAAAGCAACTCTACTTCCACTTTAATTCTCTAAAAGTAGAATTCTTTTAAACACTTTGCATATGTGATCTTTTTTTATTATCCTGAAATAAATACAAACTAATTAAATAAAAGCTGGTTACACTGATGTCAGTGAGAGGCTGTTTCAGCAGGAAAACTGTTCCACCTGATGACCGACTTCAATGAGCACAGGTTGGAAAGTGATTTTTTTCCTCCTTTAAATTACACGTGCAATTGGCTTCAGTTAGCAAAGCTGTCTCATCTGCCACCATTTCTCCCTCCAAGAACCAGTTAGTTTCTTAGAATTAAATCCAAAAATTCAGGAACAAGATAAGATGATAATGGAAAGGAGGCACTGAAACCTGTCAAACCTCTCAAGAAATCACATCACTGGGTATAGAAAAATATTCTAGATGTTTATTTGAAAGTAACGCCTCCAATTAAAAGGACCATGAAGATGTATCATATAATCCACCTTATTTCCCTGTTTCAAACCAAAATCTTTCGCTTATAGGCAAGTTTCTTGGCAAATTCCAATATAGAATGAAGGGCACTTTCAGACATTAATGAAACCCCTGGACCGCTCACTGCAGAAAACACTTCCACATCTCTTAAGGTTTGCTTTCTCTTTTGTCACCTCCATGCAAACCAGATATCAGTTAAGCCCATCCTCACACCTTTGTAATTAACATAAATGTTTTCAGAGGCCTCAGCGAATTGAAAATGCTTTTACAATAGAAGTCCAATCCAACTCCTTTAGATTTTCCTCATAAATTGGTGTTATGGAACAGTTATCCATAACAACACATTTATGGTGTTTACAGACATTTTAAAACTTAACTGTGTATTCACCAGCAGCAGTGAACATCATGTGATCAATGATGTGATTAACAATTGTATCTTACAGTTGCCCACAATATATTATTACTACTGTGTATTGTTACAGTTTTATAGATAATGATATCAAAATAGTGTACCTTAAAGATATATAACTATGTAATATATGCATAATGTAATATATGTTATATATAAAATAATCTATAATTATATATAATCACAGAATCACTCTGGTTGGAAAAGACCCCTGGGATCATACAGTCCTACCATCTACCCTACCTTACAAGGTCACCCTAAACCATATGTCTCAACACCTTATCCAAATGATCTTTAAACACATCCAGGGATGGCTACTCAACCACCTTCCTGGGAAGCCCATTCCAGTGCCTGACCACCCTTTCTCTGAAAAAAGTCTTCCTAATATCCAGTCTAAACCTCCCTGTTGTAACTTGAACTCATTCTGTCTCATTCTATCACTAATTGCTTGTGAAAAGGGACCAGCACTAACATCTCCACAACATCCTTTCAGATAGTTGTAGAGGGTGATGAGGTCTCATCTCAGCCTCCACTTCTTCAAACTAAAGAGCCCCAGCTCTTTCAGCCTTTCCTCATAAGGTTTATTCTCCAGGCCCTTCACCAGCTTAGTTGCCCTCCTCTGCACCTACTCTAGCATCTCCACATCTCTCTTGTTTGTACTGAGGTGTCCAAAACTGGACACACTACTCAAGATGTGGCCTCACCAGTGCTGAATACAGGGGGATGATATAATAAACTTTCAATATAGCAGTTATTATGAAAGCTAAAAATGAAGAACAGAAGTCCACGTTTAAGTCCAAGTGTTTTCAAACTGGCAGACTGAGTGCATGAATGAAACAGTCACAGCTGGACTTCTGAACTGTGACTTGAATTTCCTAAGAGTTAGAAATTTAAAGTTGCTTCTCAACAAGACGATACAGAAAACAATCTGTTCTTAGTCTGCAGATGACAACTTTTTTCATGTTATTATGTACATTTGACTATTTTCATAAATCTATAAGAATTTTTGAAGCAAAAGCCAAATTTACGTAATCCTTCTCACTCTGAATAATCAGGATTCCTGGAAGTTACCGTGTTAGTAAGAAGTGCTTGCTGGACCCTTAATGCTCCCTGGCCTCTGAAGAAGTGAAACATATCAGGTAGAGTAAATGATGTGATTACTTGGACACTTCTTTATGGGACACAGCATTTATTGCATCCAAAGATCAATGAAAAATTTAAGAAGCATCCAAGGGCTGAATGAATTTAATAAATTAAAATGAGGTAGCTAGAGGTAATTTTAACAGTTTGCTTCCTTGTGAATAGCCTCTGTACCTTGTCAACATCTTTCCACTGGCTTTCTTTAACATGGATTTCAATTAATTTAGCAATGCTCTGGCATAAATATTTTTTATGACGTGAAGCACATTCTAGCAGGTAGCTTGACCATGAATCCACAGCCCATTATTTTTATGGAGTCTCTATCTGATTAATTTTGCTTGAAACTTGAAAACAACACATTTTTGGTTTTATAGACATTTAAAAATGTGTATTCAAAAGGATCAGTGAATGTTAACAATGGTGAAAAGTTTCCTTATTAAGGATTTTAATTCCTTTAATTTACTGGACTTATTATGAGATAATTCTTTTTATCTTGGCCTTTATTAACCTGTTACATTTATCAGCACCTGCACTGCTGTTCAAAACTCTCCATTTCTGGCCTCCAACATAATGAGATAACCTCTGGTCTGCTCCCATTAATACTTATTGACTTTTCTAAGGAGAATTTCTGCTCAACTTCAGAATGCAAATAAATGATTTACTCAAAATACCAAGGATCTTCCCATCTTTTAGATAGTGGCCCTGCATCTCTAGTCTTCCTTCTTAGGCAGAGCTTTGCTCCTGAAAGTTTGTAGACGTAGAGATGATCAGGTGTTTCTCCACAAAGTTAAACACATCTCTTTATTTCATGTTATGACAGGATAATCATACAAGTTTAGTGTGAGGTATTAAAATTATCTTTAAAGATACAGAAAATTCCTGTTCAAAAAGCCTAAGCTATGCTTAGTAGTGTGCAACACCCAAGTACTATTTTACACAGAATCATAGAATCACTAGGGATTGGAAGGGACCTCAAAAGATCATCTAGTCCAATCCCCACGCCACAGCAGGATCACCCAGACCAAGTCACACAGGAATATATCCATATTGTTTTCTAGAAGTTCTAAGCACCTGCAACACAGGCTTTAAGATGAAAGTACCTTCCCCACCAAAAGTCATCTTGTTCATTAAAAAACTTCCCATATTTTCAGTAAAAGAAAGACCTGAGGTTCTCTTAGACATCTCTGTAGTAAACCATATGTAGTGTACCATGTTCAATATTATCTAAAATTTAATTCCAAATATAATTTACATTTATTTGTCATTTACATGTATTTATATTTTAAATGTATATGTATTTGTTTCTATAATTAACATATTTAGTATTGCTTAGTATTTGTAAGGTAAACAAGCTTTAGATGCTCCTGTTGAATGCATTTAATGTCAGGTTTAGGGCATTCTTTTCCGCTGGAAGTGTTTAATCTTATTTTTCCTGAAAATTTAGGGCACATTTGTATTACAGGTATTGAGGAGTCAGTGATGTAAAGCACTTATGCAAGCACTGGGTCTGTGTCATGTCTATGTGTGCCTTCTAAGAGAAGCACAGAGCCACAAAGTTGATGAAGGGAGTGGAACATCTCCCTTACGATGAAAGGCTGAAGGAGCTGGATCTCTTCAGCTTGGAAAAAAGGAGACTGAGGGGTGACCTCATTTATGTTTATAATATGGAAAAGGTGACTGTCAGGAGGATGAAGCCAAGCTCTGCTCAGTCTCATGTAATGGTGTCATCCGGGGCAATGGGTGTCTTCTGGAGCATAGGAGGTTCCACATAAATATGAGAAGAAACTTCTTCACAGTGAGGGTGACAGAGCACTGGAAAGGGCTGCCCAGGGGGGTTGTGGAGTCTCCTTCAATAGAGAGGTCCAAAACACACCTGGTCATATTCCTGAGTGACTTGATGTAGGGGATCCTGCTGTGGCAGGGGGATTGAACTAGATGATCTTTCAAGGTTCTTTCCAATCCCTAATGATTCTATGATTATTTTTTACAGAATGAATTGTTAATGAACCCAGAAGGTATCATCTGTGTGACTGCACTGTGGAAATAAAATATTATTTAGATGATCAGAAAATCTCTTCTAATAGAGTGTTAGTAATATAAAAGAAAAAAATCTTAAAAACCCACAACCAACCAAACCAGACAGGAGTGTAACAAAGGCTTCCAAAAGTGCAAGTGTTGTACGTGAATGAAAGCAGAGTCTCCAAACTCATTTATCATGATGATGATAAATTTTTTACATTTTACAGTCTTATAGACTTACAGGTCTAAAAAGTAAACAGTCCCTCTTCAAAACAGAGCAGCCACAACCTGACTGGGCAACCTGTTCCAGTGCCTCAGCATCCTCACAGGGAAGAATTTCTTCTTAAGATCTAATCTAGATCTCCTCTCTTTTAGCTTAAAACCATCACCCTTGTCCTATCACTTACAAATCCCTCATAAAAAGTCTATCTCTTTGCTGACATGTTGGTCTTGGGAAAGCCTTGGGATGCTGCCTACTTGCTGCAATTCTCACCTCTCCCTTCACCCTGAAAGGAACTGGCCCAAAGGAACAAGGGAAGAACACAAGCATAAAGAAAGTGGTAGAACTTTAAGTGTTCCGTCATCGTAGGTGTATTGATGAGATTAAATCAAAAGAACTTCATGTAAAGTAACAAATTTTAGTCATATGGATCCAAGTATTAGGGAATAATTTGGATGTTCTAAGCTGTAGTTTCTGATGCAGCATCAAGCAGAAATGCTCCTTTTCATTCTGGAAAATAGCTGCTTTTTTTTGTAGTGGCTTTTTTTTTCAGTTTTGTTTTGTTTTCTGGTTGGGGGGTGAGGGGAAGGAGGGACAGGTAGGGTGTGTTTTTGTATTTTGAGAGTTGCTTGTTGTTTTCCAGCCCTGTTCTTACTGCTGTTCTGTAACCAGCACTACTCTGTTGCATCTACTGTAACTTCATAAATTCTGCTCTGTTGAAGTCTGAAGCAGAGTCCTGCACATTCTCTCTTAACTAACCCCGAGGTTAGACAATAGCCAACTTCACAGCTATTTCCCAGTTTGTTTTTGAGCATCCCCAGTGAGCCTGGACAGTGGCTTCCACAGAGGTTTAGAGACATGGTGCCCTCAGGAAAGCTGAGCAGCTTGGTGAGGTCTTTACAATGCACTGCCAGCTAATGAAACTTTAATATGAACTACAAAAGCAGCCTTCAGAGTGAAGACCAGAACAGCATCACAAACACTCTTCCCTCTAGGTTATACTCCTTGTATTTTTTCCCATGGATCACATTAATCTTTCACTATGCCATAGCACAGCCAGAGACATCAAGACTGCCCTACCTGAAAAACTTAATGACTGTGAGTTTATGCACTCAGGGTGGGGATGATGGTTTTTTATTCCCTCAGGTAGGTGAGAAAATTTATCTCCCAAGCCAGACAATGCTCCTGTGCATTTTATGAAAAGCCTCAGTGAGGTTCTTATAAAAATAGGACCGTATTTATAGCTCTTTCCCTTGGCTCTCCTGTCTGCACTATCCTGTATCACAGAGCATTTGATGCTATACCATCATATTTCCACAACGCTACCTCCAATCCATTCACTTAAGATGTGCTTTACCTTGAACACAATCAGATCCTGGGTTGCGGAAAGAGACTAAGAGGAAAAAGTAGGTGGCCAGAGAATAGAGAGGAAATATTTCCCTACAGAAATAAAGTATTTCCTTTAAAAGATTCCATAACCCTTAAAGTACTGGCGATAAAAACTGTCTAGATGTTTTACTATTACTGTATGAAGAGAATAAAGAATCATCCTTTAGTTCAGTCTTTGGGCTTTTTTTTTATCTTTTAAATAAAGTTTGCTTTTCCTGATTGTTTTAGCCAGGAACTAGTAAAACAACAGTATTTTAATCTCAGGGGAGGCTTTTAAATCTCACAGCTCACGGTGTCTTTTGCAAGCTTAAAAATATCTGTAGTATTTTTTATGAAAGATGACAGATCTCAGTTTCTACTGATTCTCCAAAACCCACTAGGAAGGAAGTCAGTATAGAACAAAAACCGTGGCACTGAAAACCATTAAAGTTCAAGCAGATGAGGTAAAACTATCAAGGGTAAAGATATTCTTGTAAATGAACAAAGCTTTGCAATGGCTGGGCACAGCTGAAAGCTCTTCCCTTGTTGCAAGGTTATGCACCTGAAAACAGACAGATCTTGCTGTTTTCTTAGAGGCTTTTGGTGCACATAGAATCATTAAGGTTGGAAGAGACCACCAAGATCATTGAGACCAACCATCAACCCAGCCTCACAGTGGTCACTAAACCATGTTTCTGAGTGCCACATCTGCATGTTTCTTGAACACCTGCAGAAGTGGTGACTCCACCTCCTGCCTGGGTAGCCTCTTCCAATCCCTGACCACTCTTTCAGTGAAGACATTTTGTCTGATGTCCAATCTAAATCTTCCCTTGCACAACTTGTCCCACCACTAGTGACGTGTAAGAAGACACTGACCTCCGACCCCTTACAACCTTCTTTCAGGTAGTTGGAAAGGTCTACCCCCAACCTCCTCTTCTCCAGACTAAGCAACCCCAGCTGTCTTATCTTCTTCTCATGAGACATATCCTTCTTCACTAAATTCAATGCTCTTCTTTGGACCTGCTCTTGTATTGAGATACCCAAAACTGAACGCAATACTCGAGGTGAGACCTCACTAGTGCTGAGTACAGGGGAACATGGCAAAGCTTTCCCCATTACCTGCACTCATTGCACCATGAGAGCAAAAATGGCTCCAAGAGGAAACTCAATGCCAGTTATGCTTTTAACAAAATGCAGTACAATCACAGAAATATGCTGCCTTCCTTAAAGACAGAAGCACAAAAACAGTTTTTAAGTTAAATTTCTGCTTTCTTTTCCAAAGATCCCTATGGTGGTGCTTGTCTCCAGTACAGAAGCACTGGAAATGAGCTGTATTGCCCATTAGCAAAGCTGCCTTACAGTGTTCTTCATTTTGCTCTCTGTTATCATCAACATTTCCAAGTATCTCCTCCTTACAGAAGCTGTAGTAAGGTCTGAGTATCCAGGAAAACATCAGCCTTTCCTCAGCTGTTTCTACTGGCTTCTTTCCATGACTGTTTGTTGTAGCTGTCTGTCATGCTGTGCTTAAATACCTTGCAGGCATATTTAGCAATATTTCATTTTGCCATCTGGAACAGATTTTCACCCTACTCTGAGATGACGTTCTTGAGTATCCCATGTGGTGTACTGTCTCTGAATACTTATACAAATAAGGTAGAGAGTCCCAGTTCAAGAGAAAGAATAACCAGTAAAGCCTAATTAAAAAAAAAAACACCACAAAACCAACCCCAGCACCTCAGTAAAATGAGGGAAGGTTTTTCAGTGTTCCGCTGGCTTGAAGGAATCACCTGCAAGTGCCACCTCTATTCAGTCGGTCAGCATGAGGCTGTATTTGCCCTCTTCCCACAGACAACGTGTACAGCCCTGTAAAACTGACAGCATTTTCACATGTATGTCTAAAATACCATCTAGGATCTATAACCCATGGATGATCTTTCGAAGGCCCTTCCAATCCCTAATGATTCTATTATTCTATTTAATAGCTACCTTGGTAGCATAGCTGCATTTTTACAGGCTTCTTGACAGCAGCCAATGCTAAACATTTACTTTAATAGTTCACTTATCCAGTAAACAACATGGAGTAGTATCTTGTATTTCTTGCAAAGAACACTGAAATCTGTTTAAAATTAATCATAAACACAAGTAGTAATCATTTACATCTTTAGCCGTGCGTATCATATCAACATTCGTGGTGAGTGACTGAGCAGTATTTTAATGATGTCAGTCTTCTACTGCCTTAGACTAACTGTAAGGAATATTTACTATCTGGAGCTTTTTTCCTTTGCTTTTTGAAATGATTCTGCACCATGAACAGCACAGAGCAGTGAAACCTGTCTGGATATGCATGGAAAACAACTGTACGTTACAAGCAGTAGCCACCTTGGTCTACTGATGAGTACAAGTCCAGGTAAATTTGCAGTGAAAAGACTGAACAGTAAATTTGTACTTACTCAGACTATGCCAACATTTACAGGACTACCCAACTTATTGACTTTATAAAACCTGGAAGCTGCTATGAGTGTAACAGAGTCAGGAAAAAACACAATTAATATGTTTCAATGAATGAAAGGGAGATGGTAATTGTGACTCTGCTACAAGACTAATTGGCTTGATATCCAGCCATCAGCTACTACCTCATTTATATGAGCTTTACCCAAGTATATATGACATTATTTTCTGTGCATTACTATTTAAAGGTACATTTGTTTTTCAAAACAATAACAGTCAATTTATTGCACCAAAACAAATATGTTCAGCTTGATAAAGCAGTACAGAACACTCAACAGTTGGCAGTGTACAGAAAGGAATCTTACCTGGTTTGTGGGTTCCTCTCCACGTTTCCTCCACTTTTCCTCCGTGTGCAATTAAACACAGACAAAAAAAATCTCCTTCTGATCGGTACATAATGGTTAGGGCTGCCAGGAAAAATAAAGAGATGCTTCACTTTACAAACCATTTTGTAAGAGCAAATCTGTTCATCGAGTTGTACTCTCTGATAACATTTACAAGAAATGTCTCATTGCTAGAGATGAGTAAAAGTCTCTGGCCTTCCATTAGGCACAGATTTAGCTAAGGTGGAAAGTCCCTAAATGAGCTCTCTAGATCTTTGCTTGATGCAAAGGCTTGAAGACCGTGTTTATAACTGGAATTATGAAAGACGAACAAAAAGGCTGCAAGCAGCTAGTATTATCTTACTCCATGGTATTCCACAAAGTTACTCCATGAAGTTCTCAGTTTGGAGGAGACAGAATTTAAAAAACCCTGCATTTTCAACACAACATTTTACATAAATAATGGTGCTTTTATAGCCCCTATCACTGATGTTCCAAGAACAACAGTAAGTTTCTAGCACTAACGACTCCAGGTGTTTTAGAGGTGGTGTTCAGAGGTGATAAAGCTCATCTGCAACACCGTCGACTTGCTCAGAGAGACACTGGCATGAGGGAGAACTCAACACAGAGCCTACTCAAGTGCTTTCAAGCTCATCACAGAGCCACCAGCCCACCAAAGATCCATCCGCAGGAACACACAAGGAGGATCCAAAGCAAAAACTCCAAAGGAATGAGTCTTAGGGTTTATTTTCCTTATGAACTGGAGAAAACACTCATTTCTGTGAAGCTTCTGAGACTGACTGATGTAATTTCCCATTTTTTCATATGGGATGAATGACAATTATTCTCGGTCCTTACTTTGCATTGCAGATAGGGTTTTATTGTGATGTTTCTCCATAAAAGTATCTGCCACAGTGTTTTTAACCCAGAAGATCAAAGTATCTGCTAGATTTACATGGCACTTCAGCAGCTTTAATGTTTACTGTTGGGCCTCTCCAGAAAAGGTGACATTTACAGAACCTCTATCAGCAGGGCTTTCAGTGAAACAAATACATTAAACAATAAGAGTTAATCATGGACCCCATGGAAGCCTCACAGGTAGGGGGGGATGAAGGTTGAAATGAAAATGCTCCAAAGAAAAGGTGATGTTAGCACTTCTAGCAGTCTGATAAAAAGCCACAAAAGGTCTTGTTTTAATGCGTGTCAGTGACATGTGGTAGTACAACTTCTCTATGCAGAGCACACAGGTCAAAATAAGAAAAGGAATAGGCTTGTTGTTGCTGTTTGTGCTGAGCACTTATAACACTGCAGTCCCGTTTCTGTGCTATGCTGCTGGGGTTTGGAGTGTTTTCACAGAATCACAGAACATCAGGGATTGGAAGGGACCTTGAAAGATTATCTACTTCAATCCTCCTGCCACGGCAGCATCACCTAGAACAAGTCACACAGGAACACATCCAGGCGGGTCTTAAACGTCTCCAGAGAAGGAGACTCCACAACCCCCCTGGGCAACCTATTCCAGTGCTCTATCACCCTCACCGTGAAGAAGTTGCTTCTCATATTTGCATTGAACCTCCTATGTTCCACAACCCCCCCCCATGGCAGCCCAGTCTTGCATACCTTCCTACAGAGAAAACCCATAGGTCTCTAACAAACTCTCTCCAGAAATATCCCATCCAAATGAGCGGCAGCAGTCCCCGCACACCAGAAGGAAAGGTTCATTCCACCAAGCAGCATACACAGAATTGCCTTGGTGATGCTTTAAGACTCCTTGGAAGGAGAACTTAACAGCTTTTTCCTGACAAGAATATTAGGGGACTGCAGCATGGATGGGATATCAGGAGTAACAGGACTATCAGGACTATCAGGCTGTTCTGATGGTGCGACATCTATTTTCAGAAAAGAAAGCTCACAGGGTTATGTTAGCATCGCTTAATTCCTCAGTTGTGAAGTCAAGAGACCAAACCCTGGTGTAACAGATGTCTCACAAACTCAGGCCAGATTATCTCTTATGAATCAGTTTTGGTTTAGACAAAAGCTGCTTTGTTTAGACAAAAGCTGCTTTGTTTAGACAAAAGCTGCTTTGTTTAGACAAAAGCTGGGGAGGCATTCCTGTTTTCTCAGAATCATTAGAGATGGGAGGGGACCTCAAAAGATCATCCATGCCAGTCCCCCTGCCACAGCAGGATCACCTAGACCAAGTCACACAGGAACACATCCAAGTGCGTTTTGAACATCTCCAGAGAAGGAGACTCCACAACTCTCCTAGGCAGCTTGTTCCAGTGCTCTGTCACCCTCACTGGGAAAAAGTTCCTTTTCAAATTGATGTGGAACCTCCTATGTTCCTGCTGACACCCACTGTCCCTTGTCCTATCACTAGAGGACATAGAGAAGAGCCTGGCTCCATCCTCCTGACACCCAACCTTCACATATTTATAGACATTAATGAGGTCACCCCTCAGTCTCCTCTTCTTCAAGCTAAACTGACCCCGCTCCCTCAGCCTCTCCTCGTAAGGGAGGGGCTCAACTGCTTTCATCACCCTCCTTGCTCTATGCTGGACACCCTCCAGCAGCTCCACATCCTTCTTGAACTGAGGAGCCCTCATTGCTGGATGTAGATGATTCTTGAGGGCCATCAGTAGTCCTGCAGAGAAGCCTCTTTCTGTAGCAGACCCCCACCAGTCAGTGGTTTTAGAGGGAATTTGCATTTATCCACTCACCTAGTCTTCGGTAAATTTGCGATTTCGGCCTTCACAGGCCTTATAGGCCCCTGAGAGTCAGGCAGAGCCAGACTGTGGGGCCCAACCCAGCTCTGTGCAAACCTGGACTAAAGCAACACCTCGTCCCAGTGTTGTGGAACACACACTGGGAGAAGAGTCAGCTCAAGGGCGGGAAATGGTGGGACGGCCAGAAGCCTTGACTGGGTCATCCGCTAGGCCCCAGGGACACTGAGAGGAGGGATGAGGCGGGCTCCAGCTCCAGCGAGCGACTCCCATGGCCTTCCCTGGTGGATACAGGTATTTTATTTCATTTTTATTTTATTTTTGCTTTCATTTTAATTTTATTTTGATTTTATTTTAATATTTTATTTTATATTTTGTATTTTAATTTTAATTTAGTTTTATTTTATTTTTAATTTTTTGATTTTTTAATTCTATTTTTCTTTTATTTTTAAATTTATTTTATTTCACTTTATTTTTTTAATTTAATGTTTTTAAATTTAAATTTTTTTTGTTGTTGAAATGCCTGATTTTATTTGTGTATTTATTTTCAGATCGAAGTCTACTTGATTTTATGTTTTGGATTGAAGAGCCTTATTTTTTTATTTTACTGCCTTATAATTTTTTATGTTCAAGTGTCATTATTCTTTTATTTCATTTCACTTTATTTTTTGTGTCAAAGTGAATTTTATTTTTTGAGTTGAAGTCCCTTATTTTTTTTTCAAATCAAAGTGCCATTTAACTTATTTATTTTAATAAGTAACTTTCATATTGAAGTGACTTATTTTTTATTTTTGCTTTATTTTTTTTGGATAAAAGTGTCTTTATTTTATTTTTTTGTGTTGAAGTGCCTTCTTTGGGTCAAAGTGTAATTTGACTAATATCTAATATTCTATTTATTTTATTGATTGATTTCATATTTTGGGTTGAAGTGTCTTGTTTTTTATTTTACTGTTTTATATTATTTTGCATCTTAGTGCCTCTATTTATTCTATTTTAAAACTTGTTTTTAAAAAAAGGAACACTGCAAAGGATGATGTTTCTTTACTGAACGAGGGTCACAGCTAAATGCCTTAAAATATAAAAAAAATAAGTAAGAAATTTGGGTGCTGCTGCATCCTTTACCAAGAGATTCTGTTGTGTACCCCCTTGGAATTTAGTTTAAAGGCAGGAATAAAGGGATAGGGACTAAAGATAAAATGAAAATTAAAAAAATTTGTATTATATGGTGGCCACAATATAAATTAAAATGGTAAAATATACCAATAGATTTTAATGCTGTATTGCAATTAATTTAGTTTTATAAGCATGACGGAAAATGTGGGGGGGCTTTCTGTGACTAAGACATTATTAGGAAATATTGAGTATGGTGGATGAAATACATGTATTGGGTAGCGAGCAGGAAGATGAGAAGAATACAAAAAGTTTTTGGGATGTGAGGCTATAAAGAAGGAACTGCAGCACCTCCAGGGGAACCAGTGTTTGTAAAACCTTTTTTCACCCTCTATTGTGCTATTAGATAAAAAAAAAGATGAGCAAGAATGATGTGGTGGGTGGCTGAAGGGTGGAAATTGTGAGGATTTTGCAGAGCTTTTTCTGGGGATGTGTGAGGTAGTTGGTGAGAGTGGACTGGCTTGGGGACAGGTCGAAAAGTGTTTGTTGTGTTGTTTGTGGGATGATCAAAACAAGATGTAAAGAAGTTGTTACACCCTGTGTGTGTTTGCTAAGGAATCAATTTTTTAGGACAATGTAATGCCAGAGTCATGCTGAGCCTGAACACGTAAGATGAGCAGTGAAAAACCAGCAAAAAAATGTTTTTTAGAAAAAAACCCAGCTTTATTGTCATCCCACAGTTGTGCAGCCCAGGCTGTGGTGTGAAGTTCCTTAATGCCCCTCAAGCAAGCAGGAAAAAATTCAAAGTCAATATAGCAAAGAAAAGTCTGGAAATTTTAAACTAGAACAACTTAGGAAGAGCAACAGCTTCAGCTCTCTGGTTTTAAAAGTGCCTCTGTCAGCTGGAAAAAAATACCCTATCCGAGTGTGATGAACCAAGGTTGAAATACAGTCCCCAGACTGCTCCTGGGTTCCCTATCAAGGCACAGGGGAAAACAGAAACATTTTCCTGCAAGGAAAGACAGATTGTAAAAAACCATCTTAAAATCCCTTTATACGCTCCTTTCTCTGTGCAGCCTACCCTGAACTTTACTGTGGCTCTTCTGCAAGACCTTCATTCTCAGACATCATTTGTGCTGCGATAAATGAATTATTCCTCACCTAGTTTTCATGGGAAAGGATGAAGATGAATTCATAAAGCAATATTTAAGTGCTAAGTTGATCCTGATTTTGCAGCTCAATAGTTTTATGTTGATATTTTGTCTATTTGTACACAAGCTAAAAGCTCGAGGTTTATTAGAACTTTTATAAATCTACTGCCAAATGTTAAAACTATTAAAAATAGTGCTTTTTTTACAGCTGAGACTTCCTTCGTCAGTGGCAAAGAAAGGTTTTGCCACTTGCTAAACAGGAGATTATAGATTATGTGACTGCATTTGAACATTGCTGGCTTTTATTCTACACAGATAAAAAGCTCTCACTACTTTAGGTTTTTCTCTCATTAGCTGCAATTCTGCTCAACAATCCTTTTATCATGATCTAGTCAATTACTTTATATTTCATTGTGTTGCTTCTGAAAACTGAGGCTCTTTTTTGAAATGGATTTAGAAATCACAAAATGTCAAAGCGTAGAAGCCGCTTAGGTTCTTTGCCCCCCGGTATTGCTTCTATTGATAATACCAGGAAACTCCTTTATTATTCCCTGGTGGGGGGGGAATAACATTTATGGAAAAAAAAAAGAGCCACAAAATATTTTTCAAAATTTAATTCTTTTCTACCCAAGTCATTTAAGACTCGATGCTTTGCATGAGCTGATTTGTCCTCCCTTGGCTCTGTGGAGTCTGAGAAGTGCCACAAAACTTTTAATTCATCCTAGGTTGATATCATCACAGAAAGTTGTGGGTTGGAAGAGACCACAAAAGATCATCTAAGTCCAACCCCCTGTGCTGGAGCAGAGTAAGCCTACATCACCTGGTGTGCCCAGACTCTCTGCCATCCAAGTATAAGCCAGGCCCAACCCTGCTTAGCTAAGCCAACATTCCATCTCTATGCCTCTTCACCCACTACTCTTCTTTAAGTGGATTTCTTGATATTTTCTCCAACCTACGTAAATTTTCCATGGTTTTCGGATTAGTCGTGAATTCTGTCTCTCTAAGACATCTGTTTGCTCCTTTCAAAGAAGCACTAGTGCTCTTTTCAAATGACTACTTTCAGCTATCATTACTCCCTTTTTTATTTTAAGTTACTATATTAATTTTTTTTGTGGCATGTGGAAAATATTCAGCAAACATACAATTATATTTAGTAGCTTCCTGACAGTTAAGTGTTACATAGGAAATTAACTCTTTACCAGGGCAGAAACAGAGAAATTAAGTTTTAACATGATTTAGGTACTTCTAAAATTTTATTTTAAATTCTAAGTTAAGTGTTATTACTTTCCTTCTGTGTTAACTGTAGTGTCTGTATGAGCAACACATTGAAAATGGAGAATATATCAGTTCTTTGGCTGAAATTTTGAGAGACCCTAATACAGCAAAAATGTACAAGGATCACAGAACTACAGAACTTTAGGAATGTGAAGGGACCTCAAAAGATCATCTAGTCCAATCCCCCTGCCAGAGCAGGATACTCAAAAGTTTTGAGTCCAATATTATGAAGTTCCTGCAAATAAACCAATATTTTTCAACTTCTGCTGTCCATTAATGAATTTAGCAACAAGGTAATGGGGCTTTAAATGCACTTTTTGAATACTTCTGTCTTTGTCGTTAACAGCTCAGAGACCCAAAAATATTCTAACTAATGTGGCCTGTTCTTACTTGCTAAACTCAGTGATTCAGATAACCACTGGAATCTTTCTTAGCTTCTTTTGGACTGTCTTTCAGGTGGCGCTAAAGCAACACAAAGTTTGTCTGAAGTTGTCCCCTTTTCACATTATCTTAAAATGCAGGTTGATTCAAGGAGAAAAAGAAAGACGTTGCAGTGGTACTTCATAGGAAATAGAGCATTTTCTAATTAGAATGTCAGGTTTGCATTATCAGAAAATTAGAGGTATCTAGCCTGTGGGCTTTTAGCTGAAAAATCCATTTAAGAACCTGCTATATTTTTATAGTCCGGTGTGATTAGAAACGGCAATAATATAAAATGTGGCAGAGGAACCGGGAATACAAGAAAACTTCACAGTAAACTCTTGACACTAATAAATAGGGCACTATATTTTACCTTCGTGGATCACGTGCAGAAGATGCCTTCTCACAGACATTCTGATAAGTATTTAAGTAACTATGAACGTAGTTGCCAGGGAAATACCTGTATTTTGAAGTAAAATGTAAAAGTTTTGTTTTTTTCAGAATTATTTTGCAACATCTATAATATTGTGTCCAGTTCTGGCCCCCAGTGCAAGGACATAGAACAACTGGAGAGAATCCAGTGCAGAGCCACAAAGATGATGAAGGGAGTGGAATACCTCCCTTATGAGGAAAGACTGAGGGAGCTGGGTTTCTTCAGCCTGGAAGAAAGCAGACTGAGGGGTGACCCTATTAATGTTGATAAATATGAAAGGACAGGTGTCCGGAAGATGGAGACAGGTTCTGCTCAGTGTTGTCTATTGATAAGGGGCAATGAGTGTGAGCTGAAACATAGGAAATTCCACTTAAATATGGGAAGGATCTTCTTCGCAGTGAGGGTAACAGAGCACTGGAAGAGGTTGCCCGGGGGTGTTGTGGAGTCTCCTTCAATGGAGACATCTAAAACCCACCTGGATGTGTTCCTGTGCCACTTGGTGTAGGTGATCCTGCTGTGGCAGGGGATTGGCCTGGATGATCTTTCAAGGTCTCTTCCAATTCCTTCTGTGTTTCTGTGAAATGCCAGATATGACCACAGCTAAAACTGTGTTTTACCTGCCTGTGAAATATTTGGCGTTTCTGCTATCCGCTCGTTAAAAATAGTTCCAGGAAATGTACACGCTCTTGGGCTGGGATTTTTTTTTCCCCTACACTCTGTGGAGCCGTGTTCTTTTCGTAATACTGGAAACCATTTATTAAAAGATGCACACGGAATGGAAGTTAGCATGGGTGAAGCAATAAAAACGAAACGTGCAGCTCATTTAATCCTGTCCTGCTTTAACCATGGTTCATCTGAAATTCCGTAGCTTGCGAGCGGATTTAGTGCCCATTACCAATGGTTGGTGTATTTATGGCAGGAAGGGTGTTCCAATTTGCAGCAGTAAGAAAGGTAACTTCCTAATGTTGACATTCATCAATGAGAATTCCGGTGAATCGACAACATTTAAAGATTTAATTTGTTAAATGGTACATTAATAGCACTGCAGTTACACCACGTTTGTATTATCTCACTTATCATAGTTTTTACCTTGCTGTGTAGCAACTTAATCATAATCAACACACACTGCATTTTGCCAAATTAAAACAGTAAATTTGGATGTAACGTGAAAGTGAAGCAAAATATGGGGATTTTATAACGTGCACTAAGAGGCAGAGTTTTTTACTGGGTACAGAACTTCGAAACACGTAATAAGGGTAAAGAAAAGGTAACTAGAAGATGGAGTGCACATCCTAGGGTGTTTTACTAGGTGTTGCTTCAGTAGCAAGTAATATTCTCGGCTTTGTAACTCTTGCAGAAGGATCACAGCAGCAGAAATTTTCAAATTAAGATTCAAAACCCCACCTCTGATATCTGCAGCTCAGTAATTTTATTTTATTTTATTTGGGTGGGTATGTAATTTATTGAGGGAGCATTTTATCTGCAGAATTCTACAAACTAACAGCCTGTGAAGTCCTGTAGACTATATCCAGGTTGAGGAAGATTGATATAAATTGAAATTTTCCTTTCCTGGTCCCAATTGCATTTATAGTCAGTAGTATTAATGAGCGAAAGAAGTCTTATATATTGCTGAATTTCAGCAACTCTGGTAAAGCCATGAACATTTTTGGGGCTTGATCTCTTTTTTTTTCCCATGCTGAGGGCTTGTAATATTTCATTTCAGAAGTGATGAGCTTATGGGATGTCACTCAAAGAGCACTGAAAACAAGAAGAAATAAGATAAAATGTAGGAATAAAAATAAAGGAAAAGTACAAGCTCGGCAATAGTGGGATTGTTCATGGGAACAACCTGAATACATAGTAACTGCAAGGGTTTTTAAACATTGGGTTGTAGCCTAAACAAAAAAATATTTATAGTTGTTCTGCCAAATCAGGGACAGTTTCCTAAGAGGGAAGTTCATTTACAGAGAAGGGAAAGAGATCTCTTGCTGGGATGGACAGTATAATAGAGGAATAATGTGCTTACTGTGAAGAATCTTGAGAAACAGAAAGGTCCAAATTAAAGGCCAAAAGAAAGTCAATAGACGCTGTTAATGAGCAAAGACAGATAGAGTCAATTATATCTACATAAAGGAAGGCCCCTGACTCACCCTAATATCTCACAAGATAATAGAAATGGAGGAACAGGAAAGGCTCCCAGCAGGTCCTTTCCCCTGCCATTGATTCAGCTACTCTTGATAGCTACTCTTTGTCTGGCCTTCATCTTAAAAACCTCCCGTGCAAGATTTTTCAGTCTTGTGTTTGCTAGCAGTGTTTTACCTTCCTGGGACTTAGAAGAACTTGGCTAACACAGTAGCACCAACAAAAGCCGATACTAAAACTGATGCCAGATAAAGGATTATGTCTTAGAAGATTAAAAGGCTGAATAAGAATATAAATCGCTGTACATGTAACTGTAGTTTTAGCTTGGTCAGAGATGTGACAGCCGCTAGATACAGCTTGACCACCCATGCTGATCAGCATGGCAGCAGGAGAATTTTTGGCAGGTACCCAGAGCAGACTTTGTACACCACAGTTCCTCACACCTTCACAGGTATTAGTACTTAAAAGAATGGTGAAAACGTGAATACTTGTATATATAAAAGCTGCAGGCATCCCCTGTGACCACCTATCCCTTGTGACAAATGTATCATTCCGTATCTGGCTTTCGGAGACTCTTGACTTATACAAGCAGAATAGACAATTTATAGGCAAGTAAATTAGCTTTTATTGAAAAACTGACCTCCAGTTCAGACTTAATTATCAATCCCATCTTAGAGATGTTCTATTTTGCTTTTCAATAACAGCAATCGAGTTTTGAAATCCGCAAGGACAACAAGATACAACTGTGCCGTTCATAGACTGCTTTGAGACTTCTAATGAGCTGCTGCTGTGAAGATCTTGAAAATGCACTTCCTTTCTTTCTGCATTTGTTATGCCACCAGAAGCTCACTGTTCTTTTCATTATGTCACAGTTAATGAAAAAAAAATCCGAACAAGATTCCAATATTTCCTGTCAACTCAAAATAATTTGAAAAGAAATTAAGAAGGTAGATGTAAAGAAAAAAACGTCTTTTTTACCAGCTACCTGAATGATAGAAAATAAAGTGAAAAGAACAATATGAAAGGTTTTTCTTTGGATTTTCTTTCTCCTTTTTTTTTCAGAATAGCATCTGAAACATAAATAGCTCTTGACAGCTACAGACACCAATGGAGCTAATGTGCTTTTTTATTATTTTCTTGACAGTATTTCAATTTGTTTTAAAATTATCATTCAGCTCTCCTTTGTGGTGGATTAATTTGCCTTTGAAACAGCTCTGTAGTTTGGAAACATGTAATTGTTTACATTGCAGCTAGGAAAACATGCAAGAAAAATATTGTTTTTCTGTGCCTTTGGAAGGAAGAACTGTGATGACATTGGTTAGCATGAAGGTGGCTGTATTGCCGTAGCTCTTGCTCAGCCGTGGGACTCTGAGAAGACAAACTTGCTGATAGGAAACTGTTAAAATCAGGGAGCAAAAGTACAGTATTGATAAAAAAAAGAAATGTATTTCCATGGCTTTAAAACTCTTTACTCTTGTAGGACTCTGGTAATTACATGCATCCACTCCAATGTCTCAGTAGCTTTATGTTAGTTTTATTCTAATTAAACTAAATGCACAGCCGAAATTTAATCTAAACTAGAATAATCTGAACAGGTTCACAATTTTTAGCAGAATATTTAGCATTCAGTATTTCATTACAGAATGGTTTAGGTTGGAACACACCTCAGAGATCATCCAGTCCCAAAGCCCTGCCATGGGCAGGGACACCTCTTATCAGACCAGGTTGCCCAGAGCCCTGTCCAAGCTGGCTTTGAACACTTCCAGGGATGAAGCAGCCACAACCTCCCTGGGCAACCTGTTCCAGTGCCTCAGCACCCTCACAGAGAGGAATTTCTTCCCAAGATCTAATCTCAATCTTTTCTGTTTTAGCTTGAATCCATCCCCCTTGTCCTATCACTGGAGTCCCTTATAAAAGACCCTTCAGTCCCCCTTCAGGAACTGACAGATTGTTATAAAGTGTTCCTGTTTTTGAAGACCAACCATTGTAAGTTAAAATAATGTTAGAGTTGTACTGACTCAAGGTGCTTCTGGTATATGTTGCACTGAACAACTGAAGGACACTTAATCTTCCCTAAACAGAAGAATGTATGGTTGGCCTTCCTTCTCGTCTCTAAGTTGAACAACCTCAACTCTCTTAGCCTGTCTCTTGATTCCATCTCCTAGGTATTCCAGCCCTCTGGAGATCTTTGTGGCCCTTCTCTCGACCCAGGTCCACGTGGGTCCCTCTGTCTTCTACTTAAAAACATAACATTTCATATCCCTCCTAAAAATTGCAGCTTTCACATAATCCACTCACTAAGACTTCCTCGAGAGACAAGCACTGCCTGTGGTACCCTGATTTGAGAAGAAAATTAGGCATCTCTAAAACAATATATCTTATCTGTCTTTGAAGGGTTTACATGTGTGTTTATACATTTGTTGGGGTCAGGATTATATGAGAACATTTAATTGCGAGTTTGCTTATGCTGTTGAAATATGTGTACGCGAAGGCTTGTTATTAATGTATCCGCTGATGCATTAATATAATTACATCGTTATCAGAATGTGCATATAGATCACTGTAAATTCCCGGCCTTTAATGTAAGTAACTATAAAATCACAAACTGGTGTTCAGCTGGAAAATATGTACCACGGGGAATATTTAGCAGCGATGGTTTTAACTGAGCTTTATACCAGCCAAGGGACAGAACTGCAATGCAAAATGGTTTCCAAAATATGTTTAAAATGCACCTCAAAGCTACCTACTACTTAATATCTTCTTTTCTTAACTGAATTAAAATGGAAGAACTCCCTTTATATTGGAATTATTGGTAGCCAGACTGTTCTAAAGTCTATGCTTTTCCATAATCGAGGTTTTAGAGTTTCTCACAGGGCAGAAGGCTGCACTTGGATCTGGCTGAAGTTTCTCACTGACACCTGCTTTGATTTGCACTATCACAGAATCACTCAGGTTGGAAAAGACCTTTAAGATACTGAGTTCAACCATTAACACAGCTTTACCAAGCCAACCACGTCCCTGAGCAGTGCAGGAATCATCAGGTTGTTAACGTGAGGAGAATGAACTAAGGATCATCACACATTCCTCTGTAGCTCAGTCACTTTCTGTAGTTCATGTGCTCAGGAGATGGGGTTGTGCAGATGGTCCAAGCAGTAGTGAAGCTGTCACTTTGGTTTAGGTTGTGCATGAAGAAATCTCCAGAGTCTCTTGTCACTTTTTCAGCATCAAAAAAACCCAAACAAGCCAACAAAACCGAAAAGAATCTCCCAGGAGCTTCATGCTGCCTGGGAACAATCTAAGCAATGCTGGTTAAAGGCATTTATAGATCAGCTTATGCTGAATATCGAAGATGAGTCAGAGGCCCTGGAAGCGGTTAAAAAGGTGTAGGCATCATCAGCTGCTCATCAGGCCTGTCTAAACAACAGATTATCCAATGTAATGAGAAAACAGTGGTTTAAATGATTTCTGCTGAGCACATGTTGAATTCTTTTGCTCTTAAAAATCCATTGCAGTTCGACTGAGCTTGTAGAAATCCTAGTGGGACTTTATGTCAGTGTCATGATAAGGAATAGATATTTTTCTTCTGTGTTACTGCTAAAACAATTCGGTGAATTTAATGTGAGTTAGTAAATATTTTGACCCACCAGAAGTGACATTTTTGACAGACTCCATATACCTGAACATAAGGAATTACTTTTTGTATCTTCACAAAACTACCGTGCAGAAGGCAAAAGGAGAGTTCCTGAGCTCCTCAAAGAATGATATTTTGCTCTGTTACAGCAACACACTTTTAATTTAATTTTACTAGTCCGTGCTGTAGAAGAGAACTTGCTTATGAGGCAAGCACCATGGAATTTGAGTATTGCCATAAGATTTAGCTGATAAATATTACGAGTTATAACGTCTGTGGAAGATTACAGAAAAATTCCTTTACAGCAACACATTTTGCCTTTTAGATAGAAATACTTTCACACTGACAAGCTCTAAAGTCACAGACGAAAGGATTCTTAATTCATTGCCATCTATCCAGTCTCTTGACTTCATTGTTTTCAGTGGAATATTTATCATTGGCACTTATCTACAGCCAAATGGGCAAAAGATGTAGAAAGAACAGAAGACAAGAGAAAATTATCTGCTTAGTGTGCTCTTTGAATTAATTAATTGCCTTCACCAGTACTTTCAGCACATCTGTTACTTAGCTAATCAATAATTTATAAATTTTTATTCTCTAACACTTTTCTTTTATTAAGCATTTGCTGTTACTCCCTTTTGTTCTCCCACTGTTTCCCTGACACTTGGAAACGGCCATCTTTGGTCCATTATGGGATGCACAGAGTGAGCTGGGGCTCCAGGGTCCTAAATTAGGAGAATATGAAAAAGCAGGTCACTAAGTTAAAGATTCCAAACACTCTGTTAATCAGCATCTGCTTTCTTGACAAATGGAGACACAACTAAAATTTTGGCCTGCGCTGGATCCAGCTCTGTTGTAAATAGAAACACTACTGTAGCTCCAGGACAGTGCTCCTCAGCATCATAAATTAGAATCATAGAATTATTAGGGATTGGAAGGAACCTCGAAAGATCGTCTAATCCATCCAGCCACAGCACGATCAGTTAAATAAATTAATTGAACTTTTGAGGTTTAGTTGGGATTTAAGTACAAGGGAGGTAGAGGAGTCCCCATCTCTGGAGATGTTTAAGAAAAGACTGGATGTGTGGCACTTAGTGCCATGGTCTAGGTTGTGGAGATGTTAGGTCATAAACTGGGCTTGATCTTAGAGGTCTTTTCCAGCCTCAATAATTCTGTGATTCTGTGATTCTAATCTGGAAATAATAAGTATGTGCAGTGTCCTCCTCTTACTGCTGCCAAAGCCAAGCGCTCCAAGACTGTCAAATACCTCCATGGCACATCACAATATTAATTAAGACACAGGGAAAAAATAATTCAGTAATTATTTTTGTGGTTAGAATAAGACCAAAGCTTCATCAATAAATGGAGCTTCAATCACTACTATATCATCAGGCTAAAGTGTCCAACCAGTAAGGGATCACATCAAAGACATGCACAATGTGTGCTGTGGACTCCTGCTTTGCACCTGGGGATGTGATGTGGGCTTCTTCATACTGCAGCAAAAAATTCATCTGCTCACCGTGTGTGCTGTACTTTGCAGTTATTTTTCCTCATATTTTATTCCTCACTGCCTTCTCTGGTTATTTTTCAGTGCTGCAGATATGTGGAAATCCCCATACTGTGTCAGCTGAACAATCTGGAGTAATTTTGGCATCCTGGATGCGTTTTTGCCCTTTTAATTATTTTTCTTAACCTGTGTTAGTCTATTTTGTTCGACGGCTATTCCCATACTTCCCTTTTCCAGGCAGGGGATTATAATTTTAACAGCCTTTTCTATCTACTACTACCTAACCACACTGGGATCCAATGCTCTTTTTAACTATTCACACTTAATAGGATTAATTTCCCCTGTGTTCTGTTTATTAAGTATTAACTACTCTTCTGCAGTAGATGGCATATGCAGTTCATTGTAGAATTTAACATTTCTGCAGGTATTCTGCATTCCGTAAAAACAATATTTTGCAACAATAGGGAAAAGGGAAGAAGGAATAAATTTGAAGGTGAATCTTCTCACTGAAGCCTTTTGTTCCCATGCTCATCAGTACCTTCGGAAAGGTTTAGGGGCTCAGAGGTTACTGCAGGAAGCGGCGTTCCTCCAAGGAACATCTATTATTGATATTAAGGGTAGCATGCTGGGAACTTAATAGACAAAAAGTTACTTGATACTGTAAATTTGAGTTACACTGCTGTTCAGAGAACATGGGTTAAGGACAATGAGTGAAAACTAATCTTTCTGTGCAAGCCTCTTGCCTGGAGGGTTTGCATGGCCTGTAGATATCTGTGGATTGCATTTCATTAATTATAATGAATTATCTCTTAACTAGAGCTATGCAGTATCTCAAGAGTTGTTCCTAGGCTTACAGCTGTCTATAGTTTCAAAATATGAACAAATACCTAAGGTCTGTGCCCCAGCCTACAACTAGATCAGTACTTACAAGAGGCCTTGGAGAAATTATTTGAATCTGAATTCAAATAGCCAGGGAAGGGTCTACCTGGAATCAATGATGCAAATCCATTGATTTGACTACAGCCCTGTTTGGGCTTTCCAAGAGCTGTACCTGCAAAACTGAAGTGTCTTGATTTGCTTTTAGGATTGGACTAAATCTGATCCATGCCACTGGAATATTTATTTTTGCTTATTTTGAAATAATCTCCGTCAATCCACCCCCTGAATTCATTCAAACTTAGCCACTCTGAACAGTGTCAATGCAGAGATTAATCACCCTGAACAGTGTCAATGAAGGGATTAAATCATATCTGAGCAAACTGATACATGCAAGAATACAGAATAATAAAATTCTGTAGGTTGGAGAAGACCTTGCAAGATATTCCTTTAGAGATGATCCCTTCAACACGATACAGATCAGACTTTAAATGAAACTCGGTGATTGGGATGCTGCTAATCTGTGCCTTTCTTATGCCTCTCCAGCACATAGGACTGTTAGAAATCAATAAACTTTCCATGAGCCTGACTGACTGAGCTGTGACATTTGCAGCTCAGACAATATCCAGGGACATCCAGGAACTGTTCTGCTGACACTTACAAGATGGATTTCACCATTTAGGCAAAATGTCTAGGGCAGATCCTGCTCTGGCAGGGGGATTAGACTAGATGATCTTTCAAGGTCCCTTCCAATCCCTAATGATTCTATGATTCTATAATATGTATTTCTTGAGAAAGCCATCCCTAGCTTTGATCACACTATTCCAGTGATTCGCATTTAGGGAAGCTGCATTTGAGGTTAATTCCTGGTTCCCTCTATTTGATTGTAGTAAAATCTGTGTAAATGCTTTTATGTGTAAGTGTAGGTGTTAATATGTGAATTTTCTCATACGCAGTTCATGGAGCTGTCTAAAGAAATAATATATAAATAATAATACAGAAGTAAAAGAATAACATGGTTTCATTACTACTGCAGCAATTTCATTAGGAAATATGAATAATATTAACAGCAAGGAAAATATAAAATTTGAAGATTAATTATTGTTTTTTTCCAGAATATGCAAGCAAAATGCAAAAAAAAAAGAGAAAAATAAGATTTTCAGTTCCTTCCAAGATTTCCTCATCGGAACAGTTTACTTTTCTTCTTAATCCTCCCTCCTTCATAAAACACAGGAGCTTTTCTTGTCATAAAAGGAGAAATGCAAAACTCTCGATTGCATGATTAACCTCTAAGGCTGGATTTTAATATTCTGAAAATGTAATTGGTGATTATACACAGCATGATCACATTAGCAGTTTTTACAGCCTGCTTTTGTTATTTTTTTGTCCCTTAAACATGCAGGATTAGATCACATATTTGCCTAGAGTAATAACAGTGAGGCTGATTTTATCCAGTGGGATGTATCAGTGAAATATAAAAAGGAAAGAGCGAACACAACGAGCACAGATAAGAATGAAGTCTCTTAGCATTTTCCAAGAGAAAGTGGATTCTCCCTTATAACACCTGTACTGATACTCTACAACCATGACTTTTGTTATTAAGTCTTATTATCAGGTTTGTTGCTTTGAAGAGTTTGAAAAGGGAGAGTGTCCCCATCTATTTTCACTAAGCCTTTATGTTTTAAACTCCTTAAAAAATAACTTGTACTCCACTGAAGCCCAGTAAGTGCTCCCCTTAAATGGAAACCTTATGCCTGAGACTGTTAAACAAGAGACTTCTGTAGCATGTCGTACTGTGCCTGTTCTTTAAGCTCTTATTTAGTAGTACATAGGTCTCCTTCACAGAGATCGCTCTGGTTTCTTCTTGTCCCATAATTTACATAACCTTCATGTATAGATATTTCTGTGTGTGTAATGAAGTGTATTGAACCAGCTCACAATTATTAGTTTAGCATGTAGTTATTACCTGGGTGTTTCTCAGTGCGAAAGTCAATCTTAGTGATATGGCATAGATTTTATGTTGTTCAAATCACTCAACTTATTTCTACTGGTTGATAAAAGATCAAACCAGGTGTGAGTCAGTTAATTTCTTTATCCTCCTGTTCCTCAGAGTTTCTTCTTTCCAAAACAGTTAGAGTTTTTCATTAACTTTGTGAATGATATTATGCTACAGCGTTTTTAGCTGAAATGAGACATTGCTAGAGGGCATAATACTGTATTTTAAAAATACTGTAGCACATCAACTGTGAGGTCATTCTGAAATGATAAGAAGGTTCTTCTGATGAATACATTAGGGACATAACTTCAAATAGAACATTCAAGACTTATAGAACTAGCTTCCATCAAATAGTCATAGTGTGCTGGAGCACCCCTGCTGTAGGGACAGGTTGAGGGAATTGTCCCACCTGGAGAAGAGAAGGCTTCAGGGGGGACCTTAAAGCAGTCTTCCAGTACCTGAATCCAGTACCTTAATTCTCCCTTCTTCATAAAATACTAGAAAGCTGGAGAGGGACTTTTTACAAGGGACTCTAGTGATAGGACAAGGGGGATGGTTTTAAACTAAAAGAGGGCAGATTTAGATTAGATCTTTGAAAGACATTCCTCCTTGTTGAAGGTACTGAGGCATTGGAACTGGTTTCCCGGGGAGGTTGTGGCTGCTCCATCCCTAGAAGTGTTCAAGGCCAGGCTGGATGGGACTCTGGGCTACCTGGTCTAATGAGAGATGTTCCTGCCCATGGCAGAGTGTTGGAACTGGGTGATCTCTGAGGTCACTTCCACCCTAAACCAGTCTGTGATAGTTTAAATGAATAACTTCTTTAATACACATGCTCGAAGAGTCATTGATATGTCCTTGTCACCTGCCTTCTTATAGGATAAATTAGCTCAAAAGTTATTATTTATTTTGAGCTTCTGTGCATATGGTGTCTTTTGTAGTTTGCAGTGGTCACATGCTCAGCCAGACATAGATGGACATGGGAACAAGACTGTCCAATCCACAGATAATTATATGGTTGATAAAGTGGTTTTTATCCCCAAATTTAAGTGCAACTATGTGGTCTATTACTTAGTCATTTTAACAAGTGATTTGCATTTAATTTAGTCTTCAACTGCACAATGTGCTATATTCATTACACTGTTTAATTCCTTGTGTTTTCTGCAATTTAGATTTTAATAATACAGCATGTACTCTATAATGAGACTATGATTTTTTTTTCAGCAAAGATATTATGATAAGTAATGAAAATCTACCGAATGGCTTTTTTATCTCTAGACCTAAAACCCAACGAAGCCTGAAATGTAATTAACTTCATGTAGGTATCACCACATCACTTAAAAACAGTGTCCCAAGTTTTCTTTGGAGTATCCCTGAGCAATCTAGCCTGGCTTTCGTCTGCCACTCTCAAAAGGTGGTTTTTTCAAAGATTTTTCAAAGATTTTCAATCAAATCTGCCGCTAAATGTCACCAGTGGATGAGAGAGTGAAGTTCAGTGGGCTCATGATTTGTCTCAAATGGGTCATGAAATAGCATCCATGAAATAGTTCAAATATTTTCTCTTGATGTTTATCAACATCTTTAGGGACAAAAGGGACCTTTTTTTCTTTTTGTATAACACATTGGTTTGCAAACTTTCTGTAGGTAGTCTGTGTTCATCATATCAAACTAAGGTCATATTTGACACCAGACAAAATTAAAGCAAAATATTATTTTATCGAAAGGAAAAGATCGGGAAGTTGCTTGTAGAGCTGCAACTAAAATTATGAAACACTCAAGACTGACCTTCTGAGATGTAGTCTAAATCCTTGGATGGAGTGGACTGGAGGATGGTTTTAGCCCACACCGCTCTACCTCATGGACAGGGCTTCTCAGAGGTGTTTTTTCCAGAGTTCTTTTGTAAATATTGACTTGTAGGATTTTGAAAACTTTGTTTCATAGATTGTAAAAGGATTTCATAGAACAACACAATGGTTTAGGTTGGAAGAGACCTCAGAGATCAGGGATACCTCTCACTAGACCAGGTTTCCCAGTGCCCAGTCTACTGTATCCTCCACTGGTCTCAAGGAAGTTAAAATAAATAAATCTGGATCTGCACAGAACACTTCCTTAGTGTTTGGTAACACAGAAAAGTACAGGGAATCTTCCAAACTAGAGGAAACTATAGGCACGAGTACTTGACACTTTCCTAAAATACCTAAAAGCTAAAAATGCCCATTTTTTTTCCTATTTTCACAAGGAAATAAATCAATGTTTTACAGCTTGAATCCTTAAATGAGTAATTTCTGGATGACCTCTATCCAGTTGGTAGTAAAGAAATAAATAGATAAACCACCCTGAGAACTTATTCGGGTTATTTTTTGAGTCAGCAAGACACTGGAAGCAAAAAGATTTGAAATATACGTTATAACCTTGATCATTTACAGAAAGAGGTTGTCATCTTTCTTGGAAGTGTGGATTAAGATGCAGATTTTCTTGGCAACAGTTGCTAAGTGAAAACGCTGCATGACAAAATGGACTACCATAACTCATAGGAGATGAAAGCTTGGGAATTATTCATTTGCTTTCTTGCCTAACTTCTGCAATCTGATTTAGAATTGTTCATTTTGTTTAAAGCGATCACCCGATTACAGCTCCACAATAAACCTTTGTGTAAATATAACAAGGGTGTTTTATAATATGCATTTCATTATTCTACAGAGGAGTAGTGACAACTTAAGAGTTCTATCTGATCCTTACATGACAGCAGGAACTGGGTGAATTGCAGTAGGGAGAAATGGAAAGCACTGTCCTGGGCAGGCAGTATTCAGTCATCTATGGTGGACTGGCCTGTCCAGGCAGGAGCAGCTCTGTAGAAAAGTCCACATCTACAAACTAGGGTGAGGTCAGTAAGGTCATCAGGTTATTAAGAGCTAGACCACTTGCTCTGAGAGGAGAGGCAAACTTGGTTGATCTAGGGCAGGGAAAGCTTCAGAAGGGCTCACAAAAGGGAGAGGACATAGAAGGTCTTCACATGGCAAAGATATGTCATGGGAGGCACAACAGACAATAAATGTAATGAAACAGGAGGTTTCTACTGAAGACAGAGTGAAAAGAATCATAGAATCGCAGAATGTATTGGGTTGGAAAGGACCTCTAAAGGTCATCAGGTCCAAACCCCCCTACAACAAGCAGGAACATGTCTCACTAGAGCAGAAAGGCAAAGCCTTTGAATGATTTTTGATTCTTAGTAACATTACTGCTCAGAAAGTGTATAAAGTGTGTATTTATAAAGAAAGGATATAAAGTATGCAAGGAAATAGAAACCACAGGCTTACAATTTTTCCAAAGATAGAATTTCTCAAAGTTACCAGAAAATGGGTTTTGTACTACAGCTCTTCTCAGCCCAGCAGCTGATCAAATAACAGCACATCTCTCCTGGTTCCATATTACCATGCTGAATACATTTCATGATAAGTATATGATTATTTACTTAGATACATAAGACTTACGCACATTAGTTTTTTGAGAGTTCCAAATGATGAATAAAAGAGTAATTAATATGATTGGTTTATCTAATAATATTACTCTTTGAAATTGTTTCTATTTATTACAATAATAAAACTAGGCATAAAAGAATTATTCCCTTAGATAGTTTATAGTGTGTGCAAACACTTTTATGCCTTATTATTTCTGAAAACACCAACCCAGCAATAGATAATGTCCGTATTTATAGCCTTGTCATCCCTTTCTTCTTTCTTTTGCTTGGAGAAGAAACAAAGGATTGTCCTTCCTTCCTTTAAGAGGAGGTTATTGATATGGCAGAATAAAATTAGTATTCTCCCTTTTTGAGAACTAATACCAGGAACTGTTAAAATTTTAGGCAGTCTGTGATGTTTTTAGGAGTTACCTTTCTAGGTTTCATGATTTTATAAGCAAGTTCAGTGTGTCGTTCCCAACACAAATGGGTCAACACTAACTCAATTCATTTGTGTTCTCTCACACAGAAAGCTTTAGCTGTCTTGTAATCCTTGCGTGTCACACTCAATGAAAAAGAACCCTTAACATATTACTTTCTAGATTATCTGCATATTCTGAAATGCCTCAAAAATAAGATATAAACAAGTCTGACATGAAGTCAATGACAATGAGGCTTTAATCTTTCATTATTAGCCAGCTCCATGGAAATTAATCTGAGATAATAAATACGGAGCGTAATCCCTTTGTTCAGTGACTTCAGCTAAACAGGAAACATTTCTATTATAAAGAAATAATTTTAAACTCTTCCACTTGGACCAAAATTGAAGTACACAAGAGAGTTGCCTGCAAAGAGCTGAATTTTCTCACATGGGAAGTGTGAACACAAATAGAGCCATGCTTGCACAAGCCTTCCCAAGACAAAGAAATGGTGTCTGGGTTTGCCCCTATTAGTGCATTCACAGTGTGAGTGCTTCACCGGATTGTACCAGTGCTGAATAAATCAGCAAAGTACTTAACATCTGAATGCAACTGCTTGACAGTTTACATCTGTTCACCAAACTACCTCTCTTAGAATTGAGAGCAGCCATGCTGATTAAACAGCATTTCTTCTAGTAAGTGTACTGGCTTTTCCCAGTACAGCAGCACTGAACGCCACAGCAGACTCAGAGCTTCCCCATGTGGCATCAGAAGGGGTCTTTATGGAAACTCTGTGACCCTTCTCAGGGTGGAGAAGATCCCAACAGCTATTACTTATTGCTTGATCAAGGGATATTGTAAGGCACCCTCATTTTTTTTCTAATGTCTTCATTAATTCAGTGCTTTAACATTTAATTTTCCTGAGACTGGATTCTGACAGTTGATTTGGATCCATGAGGTCCCTCAGTCATGGCTGCATTGATTATGTTGGTAAAGGTGGCAGAATCCTCTTCATGCTAAGAGCATTATATGAGTAGGACAGTGAGCTCTACAGGATTACAAGTGCCTGGAAAGAGGAGGTAGACAGGTGGGGGGTTGGTCTCTTCTCCCAAGTAGCAAGTGATAGGACAAGAGGAAATTGCTTCAGGTTGCACTGCAGGAAGTTTAGGTTGGACATGAAAAAAGCCTTCACTGATGGGTTCATGAGGCCTTGGAATAGGGTGCTTAGGGAGGGGGTTGATTCACCATCTCTGGATGTGTTTCAAAGTCATGGAGATCTGTAGCTTAGAGATAGAGTTTAGCAGTGGCCTTGGGATCATAGGGTTAATGGTTGGACTTGATGAGCTTGAAGGCCTTGTCCAGCCTAAATGATTCTGTGAATCTATGATTGTATGAGTATCAGGATGAAAGGTTCTCCGTTATTGTTTGTTCAATCCTTTTCTGGAAAACTAATGCACTGCACTTCTTCCACGAGTCTACCTAAATGCAAGTATCGCCAAGAAATACCAACCTCATTAATATGTTCTGTAGGAGTGCCTCTAACGTGCAAGGCACTAGAGGCAGCAGAGGAACGAGTGTTGTAGGAAAAAACTCAGTGTTCCACATTTGAAAATGTTTGTGAGGGACAGTTCTGTAATGGGAACCCTATCACAGTGCAACAAGCTACTTCTCTGCTAGAGTTTGCTGCACATACCTGGGTTGGTGTTTTTATGTTCTTATAGATATCAGATTCACTGGAGATATAAGACTTGTCTTTTGGGACACCTTTGGAAGTAATAGTCTAGACTTAAGCAGTTTTGAGTCCTGACAGCTAACGTACTTTTGTCAGAGATTCTCTATGATATAGCAATTCAGGTTTTATAGCCTTTCCGTCTTTTTGTTTTTGCCAATAGTGTGTTAAAACATAAGTTATTTCCCAAGGTAATAGCTTAGTAATTTTTATTCTTTGGATTTTGACAATGGATGTAATATATTAACAGTTCATTATAAATGAAACAGCATAGAGCAGAAAATTTCAGAACAACACCTGAGCTTCCAGAATCATTAATTCCTTTTTGATGCTATAATGTCCTAAACAAAATGGTGTATATTTGCATTTTTCTTGCATTAGATGGGAGGGGGAAAAAAGAGTTTTGCTATACATTCCATAATTTTACTAGTAGACCTTATACAGCTCTCAAAAAACTAATTTCTGAGAGAAATCAGTCTGATATATTTAGCTACCAGAGCTTTAATGACATTTAGCATTTGTATTGTAAAAGAGTTCCCCAGAGGCAAGTCTTCTCAGATGGAATCATGTAAGAACTTCTGGCTTATATGGATAAAATTTGCCAAAATACAAGATGGCTAAATAGTTGTTTATTAACTACAGATAAATTCCCAAACCCAACATTTTTTGCAAACAAACCTGTGTAGTTTTTTTAAGACACGGAACTGCTTTGTGATGGCACTGAATTCTTTTCCATAGTCAATTAAAAAAAGACAAAAACATTCCAGTGACAAAATATCTGTCATTTTTCACTTGCAATATTTGTTTGGTTATACAACAGAAATTTACTCCTGTAAATTATGCGAGTAGTTATTCATGAGCCTAAACTGCTGTATTGGTTCTAGTTTTCTATAGCTGTATCTTTGATCACTCAGCTGTATAATTATCTCTCAGCATTGAGAAGTAGCTTTGAGAGAAGGACACAGCTACCTGATAAGGATTGAGATATACAAAGACATAAAGAGCTCCTATTAAGTGGAATTATCACATTTTTTTGAAGCCATATCAGTTTGAATTTGAAGGAGATTGAGAGGATATAACCAAACCTTGTCAGTAAAACAAAATATAGAATGCATTATAAACATAAATCACATATAAACTGACAACTCTATAACAAAACATCAAATATAGGCAGGTCTGGAGAAATCCACAGGTTCACACTGAAGACAAGATTATTTTTTCCTATGGTCCTGTGATTATTTTTTTTGTAATGACATGAAACCTTTCCATAGTTTTTGATTTGACAGAGAAAACGTGGGGGGTGAGGGTTAACTATGGGTTTGTGGAACTGAAGTGTTTGGCTGATTTTAATGAATATTACAAAGATCTGGAGGAAGAAGGCTGAACAGATACAGTCTGCCTGAACTTTAAAGGTTTCTCCTGCAAGCAAGGTCTCTCATAAAAGGTTTTTGAAACCCTTAACAATGTCAGTCATCAATAAGATGGATAAGAAAAGACCCATTAAAAACTAGCTATAAGCAAGTCAGAAGGTCACTTTTCCCACTGCAAGGTGGTAACTGCTGGTACCTGCATTTTCCAGCAGAAAGGAGTATGAATGTGGCTATTTCTTTACGATCATGTTATAGACAGCAAAATAGTATTTAATTCCTTTACTCTCTGAGCCAGCATAGGCAATTATTTATCCTATGGTTTAATTTTGTGCTGATATGTACAGTTTGTTTCCCCTTGTTCAGCCAAAAAATACGAAATACTGTTTCTTGGCTCGTATTTAAAATCTGCTCAAGGAAGCTGGTGTCTAAATCTCTTTCTAAAGCCAGTAGCTTGATATTTGTTTACTGGAGAATGTGTTTCTTCCTCTCAGTTTGTTATTTCTTCTGTTTTGTAAGCAAACTAATCTATTTTAATGTCACCTGACTAAACCCTGCATTTGAAAATTAAATGCCATGTGTACAAATCCCTCAGTTACTAAACAAAGAGAGAAGCCCACAAGGTTTTATTTACTTTTATTTGCTAAGACCTAGGGATGATAATTCTGATATTAATAGAATATCTCCAGCATTCAAATGGGTAATGTGGTACCTCTAGACTGTTTTGAGACTTTTGCCAATTACGTGCTGTCTCTACACCAGAACCTATAGAACTTAATTCACTTGAATGCCATTTATACTATATATATGTATATAAAAAATACATTGTATGGAATATATAGTGAAGTCTTTTTTCATACTAACCCCTGGACTTAGAAAATGGCCATAACTAGGCATTTCACTGAAAAATAGGCTGCTCTTCCCAAATTGAGAGGTAGCAACATTACCTACAGATAAACCGGACCAGTTATTTGATAAACCAAATCCAGATGAAAGAAGTACAGACTGGTGATGGGTGAAATAGGATAAAATGGATATTCTGAAAAGAATTTCTGACACCTGCTGAGCACTGAATCACAGTTCTGTAGGTGGTGATCTGTCTAAAGACTAAACTTTCTCCGGGTAGTTCTAGTCTTCCTTCCGTTGGTCTTTGCTACCATAGTTCTTGGCCCAGGTGGCCAAGAAGGCCAATGGCATCCTGGCCTGTATCAGAAACGGCATGACCAGTAGGAGTAGGAAGGTGAT
>JAOXOE010030206.1:0-13368 GCA_028565055.1 Phoeniculus purpureus | reverse complement strand
GGGTGGTTGGATACCCCTGTGGGTGCGGGTCGCGGGTGGGGTGGTGGGTGGGGTGGTGGGTACCACGCCGGTTGTTTCCGCAGGTTCAGGCGCAGCTGCAGCTGGACAGCGCCGTGGCTCACGCCCATCACCACCTTCATCCGCATCTGGCCCACGCACCCTACATGATGTTCCCCGCACCTCCCTTCGGGCTACCGCTGGCGACTTTGGCCGAGTCTGCCTCCGCCGCCTCCGTGGTGGCCGCCGCCGCCGCGGCCAAGACCACCAGCAAGAACTCAAGCATTGCCGACCTCCGCCTCAAGGCGAAGAAACACGCCGCTGCCCTGGGGCTGTGACCCGGCGAGCTGCTTGCTTTCTTTTTCTTTTTTTTTTTTTTAATAAAGGGAAAAAAAAAGAAGAATAAAGAAAGGAAAAAAAAAGAAGCTGGGGGAGAGGAGAAAGCGGACGGGAGATATAGACTTATTTAAAGAATTAGAGGAACTAGATACGCAGCTGGGAAGTTCACAGGTTTTGAAATGACCTTTTTTTCTGCGAAGTTCACTTTAATACGAGAAATTTGATAAGAGAGGCGGGCCTCCCTTCACCTTGCATCAGATACTTGAGTTTAACAACCACGTCTGGAATAGCGACACACAAAAATAAAAAAAAAAGAGACGATGAAGAGATAAAAAAATAGAGAGAGACACAGTGATTTCTATGCGAATATCTAAATGGGAAACTGTCCAGGATCCTTCCTGCAGTTGCATGTATTTGTGTTTCATTGATGGAGTAATTTGATTCACTTTGCACTTCACCCTCATCTTTAGTAGCAAAAAGAAAAAAAAACCTCTCAAAAAACAACGCAAACCAACACAAGCAACTGTGGCTGGGCTTCTTTCTCTTTTAATCTTGGAGGGAAGCAGAAAGAGAGGAGGGAGATCAAGCACCACCTCTCCCCGCCTTCTCTGAAATCTTTGTTGGTCGTCTGCTGTCCCACCTATGAAATAAATAGGGAGCGGTGGAAGCGTCAGGAGAGCGGATCGTCGCCTCCCTTTGCCTCTTGTCCTGAGGGCAAAAAAACAAAACGAGAAAACAACCCCCCAACAGCCAACCAAAAACAAAAAAAGAAAAGAGTATCTGGTTCTAAACCACCGCTATACGCGACGGCCAATTCCCCTAAGAGGTACTGGGCGACATGTAAAATATGTTGATACACACGAACAAAAGTTTATTTTTGGCTAATAACTTGTGAATTGATAGTTGACTGTCAGGCATTTACATTTCCTCTCATAAAGGTGTATCTATTCACGTTAACCTTGGTGATTTAATTTTTTGGCTTTGTTTCGTTTGGGATTTTAATTATGATTTCCAAGAGATTATAACTATTTAACCTGGCGATGGTTATCCCAATTTTTTGCCACCAGACCCTCACGGAGGGGAAAGCTATTCTACATGAACTTCGGTACGCACGGGCTTTGTATCTATTTGTTCTCCATGAAAACAAAATTATTTATATTGATCATATTTTTTCTAGTGTATTTTAAGTTATTTAAAGAAAAAAAGGAGGAAAAAAAGAGAGATTATGTTATTTCATTGCATTTGTTGTGTCAGTACAATATATTTTGCTTCACTCAGGTTCGCTTCAATTTTTTTTAGGTTTTAATCCATTTTCGACGTCGAGGATAAGTGCCAAGTAATTAATTTAAGACACTTTGCGACTGATAATAGGGTAACGTTTCGGTGGATGGTTTAATTTCTGGTACTGTTTTAATATTAAATCGTGGCCGATATTTCTTTTTTTTTTTTTAATGTTTTCACACCGTCTGCAGAGCTCGAACGTTTCGTTTTCTGCTTCTAGCACAGCTCACCTCGCCTCAGCCAATCGTTTTGCCTTCCTCTATCACTTTTTTCCTTATTTTATCTTTTCGCCTTCACAAAACTGAAAGATTTGCCTTTATTTTGGACAAAAAACACACAACCCCCCGCCCCTTCCCCCCCCAATAGAGCGGTGGAAGTTCCTTAGCAATGGTGTGTTTACAAGTTCTGTCAAGTTTCCCTCAGGTAATAAAATCGAGGAAAGTGTAATGGCTCAAAATATTTTCCAGGGATGGATTAGGGGGAACCTGCGAGAACAGCCCGCACCCGGCTCCGTCCCTGCCCGCCGTACCCAGGACCGCGGGGCTGCTGAGGACGTCCCTGAGGGAGAAGTGCCCGCCATGGCGATTCTCGTGGGGAAATGCGCCCGCTGTGTAGGGTCTTGTGAGGGGAAAGTGACCGCCACAGGGTTTCTTGTGAGGGAACAGTATCCGTCTATTATGAGGGGAAGATGTTCGTTACCGGGGTCCTCGTGGGCAAAACGCCCGCAATAGTGATTCTTGTTGAAGGCACTCGCCACGGGGGTCCCTATGAGAACGTGCCCGCTCTGGGGGTTCTTCCGAGGGGATACGATGGGAAGGTTCCTGCCATAGTCATTCTGGTGAGAAGTCGCTCGCTATGGCAGTCCCTGCCAGAGGGATTCCCCCCACGGCGGTTCTTGTGAGGGAAACTGCCGGCCGTGGGAATCTCTGTGCGGGAAAGATGCCCACTAAGGGTTTTTTTGTGAGGGCAACGCGCTCCCCTTAGTCATTCTAGTGAGGGACAAGTTCCCGCCACAATCATTCTTAAGAGGGGAAGGCGAGCGCTGTGGCAGATCCAGCCAGAAGACGACGCTCGCCACAGCGATTCTTGTGCTCTCCTTAGTAATAGTTCTTAGAGAAGCCCACCATGGGGCCCCCTGTGAGGTGCAAGTTCCCTCTGTCACCATTCTTGTGAGGGGAACGCACCAGCTATGGCAGTCCTTGCCAGAGAAAGATATCCGCCATGAGGATTCCTGTGAGGGTAAAGGGCTCGCCTTAGTCATTCTTGTGAGGAAAGGTGCCCGCTATGGCAGACCCAGACAGAAGAAGATGCCTGCCACGGGCCTCTCTGTGAGGGATAGATGCCCGGCACGGCGGCTCTTGTGAGGGGAAAGCTCTCTCCTTACTCATTCTGGTGAGAGAAAGAACCCGCCATGGCGTTCTTGTGAGGGGAAAGTTCCCGCCATGGACGTTCTTGCGAGTAAAAGATGCTCGCTATGGCAGTCCCTGCCAGAGGAAGATAACCGTCACGGCGGTCCTCGTGAGGAGAAATGCCCGCTATGGGGGTCTGTATGAAGGAAAGATGCCCGCCAAGGGGGTGCTCGTCATGGGAAAGCGCTCTCCTTAGTCATTCTTGTGAGGGGAAGGAGATCGCACTAGCAGTCCCTACCACGAAGAGATGCCCGCCACGGGAGTCTCTGTGAGTTCTCCTCAGAGAGTCCTGTGAGGGGAGGGCGGAGGGCTCCCGCCCCGCGCCCAGCCCCGGCAGTCACCAGTCCTGCGGGCTGGGCTACGCCGCGGCGCGTGAAGGAGCCGGACGCTGCCCGTGGGCCACTAGCGAGGCTTCCCCGAAGCCAGATCACCCTCATCGGGCCTCTCCGCGAAGAAACTGCGGCCTCCGGGCCCGGCTGGGGCGGGGGAAGCGGCTCTGAACTGTGTCTGTGTGTGTCCTCCTGCGTGTCTGTGTCTGTTTCCCCGCAGTTCCTGGACTGCAGGGAGCACCAGCAAAATCAGCGAATAACAGCTGCAGAAATAGATTTTATGTTATGTAAAGCTGCTTTATTCAAGCAAAAGTAAGATGCTGCTAATTACAAAGTCAATAAAACTAACAGCAGCCTCAGTTGATTCCCCAGAATAAAGAAGTTAAGTAATATGTGCCAGAGCAGCTAATATCTGCAGCATGGTCTTGAATATGCTCCATGTAAACTTGTCACATCTTACTTGTCCTGTTTAAAACAGTAATTTATATTGATAATTTATATTTAACTATTTGCCTACTATTTTATGTTTAAACTAGTTGCCCTCCTGCTGGAGGTCACTGATGTATATAACCAAAACACAACGGACTCCTACAATACGAATTCCAAATTCTCACAATATTCTCAGATATTGGCATGACTGTCTTCAAAAGCATTGTAAAAAAGGTGAAAAATGTTTCATTGCAATGGGATTGAGAAGACTGAATGGTGTAAGAGAACTGTGATCAAAATAAAATAGGCTTAATGGGATGGTTTTGGACAGGAACACTGACGTTCCTTGGGCTGGGATCCCTAATAAGTTGGCCAGAACTCTTCTGTTTGTATTTTATTTCTTAGAGCGTCTGCATCTATATAAAATCCTGTAGGTTTCATGGAATTTAATTACAGCTGTTCCATGAGCCAGTCAGCACACATGCAATACACGCTTTCTGTGGGTAAAATTTTACCATGGAATTTACATGGAGTTATACCGGCCCAAGAAGGGGATTTAGAAAAGAGATCCAATATATCATGTAGAATGACTAAACACCTGTGTCTGTCCTCATAGAGCCCTGCACTGCGTTCGCACTTGGTGAAGTGGCAGTTTCCACACGTTGTTCACTCTCTGCGGCAACACGTTTGGTGAACAGTGGAGTGTGGATGGCAGCCAGACGTCTGACAGACAGTTCCAAACATCACTATACTCGCTCCTCTGGTAGAGTTCACTTCTCCACGCAAAAACTCAGAGGGAGAAAGAAAGAAAATGTTGGGTTTTCCCAGTACCTGTAAATATGGTTTATAAAATTGATATGGCTCGTATAGTTCATTATCAGGTCAGCTTTATCCCAGGCAAAGCTTTCAACCAGCCGCTCTTAAACCTGCTTTTCAGACAAGCAGCATCAGAAGAGCACTTGAGACTCTGTGGTATCCAGACGATGGTTCTGCACACCGGCAGCATCTGAGGACGAGAACACTCACCCTCTGAGTGTACCGCGGCTGAATACGCAACAATAAATGATGTGCTTTATGTAACAGTACACACCATGCTAACTCCTGCCCAGTAAATATTGATAGTTGTCCAATCTGGTGGCTCTTCCCATTTCATTTGCCCTTGAATTCCCAGATTCTCACCATTTCTGATCCTGTTTGCCCTTTCTGTGAAGTATCAGCAGGTGAAAGTGTTAAAGAGCAACTACTACACCACTTTAAAAAGAAAACAGCAGATCAGATCTTTTTTTGACATGGGTGGCAAAATTTTTGCAAGGGACTGCAAAACCTTGCTTATCTTTAACCTTTGCTATATTTAAGCTGCAACTGCCCCTGGCTTGGGTGGACGATCTAATACATGTTCTCAGGAACACGAGTTGTCACAGCTCACTGTCACAACTGTGTAAAACACTGTCACTGTTTTACTCCATAACCTGCACTCTTCAGTAGTCTCCAAAAGCAGGAAATGTCGACTATGGCATCTCTCTTGTCACCCTGGCCTCAGGAAAAAAGTCCACACACAGATTTTGTCATGTTCTACAAGGCTGCTCATCCTCCCTTTCGCTGTGTTTAAACTCTAACACTGCAGGTACAAAAGATCTTTCATAATACTTTCAGCAGAATCATAAAATACCAGGTTGGAAGGGACCTCAAGGATCATATGGTCCAACTTTAAGTAACGAAGGTTTTATGGCCTTTGCATATAGACTCACAGAATCTTTAGGTTGGAAAAGACCTTTAAGATCATCAGTTGTTCATCCAGCACTACTGTGTTGCCACTAAATCATGTCTGTCAGCACCGCATCTACACATTTCTACAGACTGACCATCAAGGCATTGGTGACATTCCATGTGTCACAGACTAACATCCCCTTTGCTGCTCCTCACTTGGGTGTCCTGGGAGCACATCTACAGCCCTGTAATGGTGGCTGTAGGGTCTATCACCAGGTGCCTGCTCTCATTTCTCTCACTGCTGGTACCTCTGGCCTGGTATTTTGAAATTGTTACCCTGTCTGACTTCTGGAAAAGGCAGCAGAAGATGCAAGTTTGTCAGCTTCTTACATCCAACCTTCAGTAATGTGGATGCACCATTCAATAGTGTCTCCTGCACCTGCGCCATCACTCAAGGACTCATCACTGCAAAATGGTAAGTACTTTCAATTTTACTCAGAATTTCATGGCTGTGGAATTATATTGACTTCATAATTTCTGCAAAACCCAACTATTTTAATTATCCAGTTAACTGCCTTTGACTATCACCTTCACTGATAGTAGTCAGACACTCCAGCAAGATTTTAATGTGCCCCACAGTCTCTGTAACAGGGAAACATTTCATCACTCCTATGTTAGGCAGCCATGGCCACCATTCATATTCCCTTACAAGCAATTTAGACCTATGATTTTTCTTTTCCCTGTGGGACGACATGTCTTGCTGGTCACGGATGATGAGAACACCAGATGTGACCTAGCAAAGACTGTGGGGTTAACCTATGTTTGAACAGTTCATGCTAGAAAGAGTTCTAGAGGCTGCTTTAGTCTTCAGGCCATGCACCATACGACAGCGAAGACAGCATTGTGCAAACTGTTAGTTTTGAAAACACCACACATACAAATTTTGTAATCTTTGAGTAAATATTTAAGCAGTTTCTTACTGAGAAAGCCAGTAAGCACCAGCTAGTGCTTAGAGGCTGGTAATTTGCTGAAAAATAAGGTGCCGCCCTGTAGCCCATCACAAAATAACTGTGAATACACCGAACGTCACCATTCCTCCCCTTAATGTGTGCTCAATATTTATTATGCAGATTGTCTTTTAGGAAATATTTAGATTTGAAAGTGTTTTGACATGTGGAAATCTTTAGGAAGAAGGTAAACGTGCACTTTGTAAAAATAAATACATATAAAGTGTTTTTCCCCCAAATATCTTTGCAAGGTTACAGGTTGGACAATAGGAACCACATGTAAATGCTCCTGCTGTCCCCACATAGGACTGGTCCTATGGATTTCCCTTGACTTTGCTGAATGCAGCAGAAATCCTGCTTGGGGGCAGCTCACTGTTCCCACTTTATTGGAAAAAGAAAACAATGGAGTAATAAATGAACTGCGTTTGATATCTATTAACTATCTGGCTTAGATTATCATAATTACTTAAACAGCCATTAATTAATACCATTGCTACATCATTCATCTTACTCTGGAAAGGAGTTCTAACTAATCTGGTCATATTCAGGTATCTGCACGTGGGGTTTTGGTTAATACTATATTGCTGTGAGAGAGGATTCCCGGATAGGATCTGTCAGCTGTCAAGGCCAGATCCGAAAAAGGTGTGAACAGCAGCAGCTGTGTCTTACACTCATCACACCAGGAAAAGATCCTGCCCATGGTGGTTTTTGTCCTTGTTTCATGCAGCTGACAAGCAGCTTTGTAACAGGAAGCAGATGAAAAGTTTTTACATGTGTAATCAGTTTAATTACTGAAATAGTTTACGATATTTTTCTACCTAGGTAAAGGATTTTTGTGGTCTGACTTTCAGGAGTAATTTAACTGTAGGAATATTTCTGAAGGAAAGATAAACATTCACAAGCCATCCATTATTTTATGATCAGATGCAATTAGTTTAGATTAATTTCTAATGGGTCCATAATCAAGAACTTATTTCCACAGGCCAGGGGAATGCCTGTGAATTTTCTCTGAGAGCTCTTTCATAACATCTGCACAAGGCTTCTTGGTTAAACAATAGATGGGCAGGATTTACAGAGTGTCAGCTCACTGCTTGGTTCCTGGAGAAAGATGAATTAAGCCTTCTGTTAGAAATAGAATGTAGATACTTCAAAACAATTGTTATTAACCAAGATACGTCCAATGTCAGGCTAGGTTATAGATGAGGTATTCCTGCGAGCAGCCTATCTTTATGGCTGTTTACAGTGTGAACACACTCAAGATTTTCTCAAGCTTTTGCAGAAGTTTTCTTCACTTTGATTTTTGGAACAATAGAAACTAACGTTCGCCAGGGATTGCATTTTGTTTTATGTGTTTCCTGCATGTTTGTACGTTCATTGCTCATTACCGCAGGGAAACTGGGGATGGTTCAATATACTTCAAGTGCTGTCAATAAGGAAATAGTAAATTTGATCTGGTCTAATCTCAGAAAACTTGAAGTGATACCTCACAGATACCCACATTAATGTGAGCAGGGATGATAATAACTGGAGCAGAAAGAAGAATTTTAGCTCTGCCATGGATAATCAAATTTATCTGGACAGTTGATAACTCTGGGAAAGTACGAGAAGAGGGATGTTTGTCCATCAGGTTTGCCTAGACAGACTGCAGGGCCAGAGTGGGGCTAGAATGGACCTCCCTGGCTGGAGGTCAGGGGATTTCCAGCCACTTCACTCTCACGATCCAAGCTCATGCAGTTGTGGTCTTGCTGTTGTCAAGGGGAGTTGTGGTAGATCTTTGTTGCCTCTGAAGCAGGGCTTTGCAGTTTGTGCTACCAGCCCTGTCTCCTGGAAGACACTGGAAGGAAAGCTACAAGCCAAGCTTTCCAGAAAAGGTGCTGCAAAACATAAATTAAAAAAAAAAAATCAAGTTTGTGCACAGAAGAAATGGATTGTCCACAAATTGCATTTTATCTTGATTTCTTCTGTGCAGCTATTGAGTAGGAACAACCTTGTTTAGCTTGAAAGATCTAAGAAACGTATAGCCTAGGGCTCTTGGCTAGTGTCTGAATGTTGCTCTTATCATTGAAGTCCTGGGGAACTATTTAAGACCAAATGTCCATTGCAACGCTCAATACTGCCAGTGGTTTGCCCTGGGACACACAGGAAGGCATCAAGTGTGGCCAGGCTTTACAACAGCATCACATTAATAATGTATAAAGTTATTAAACAGAACTGTAGCTCCTGCAGAAAAGCAACAAGCTTGGAATGTTGGAATTTAAATTAGTAGAAAGTGAATTTTCAAGTGGTCACAAGTACTATTGTGAAAAGTACTGAATCTAGAAAATGAGACAAATAAAGATGTTGAAAACACCCCTCTGAAACAAACTACCATTGACCTCTGAATTACAAATTCCAGACAAGAGCAAAATCAGTTAATCCAATAAAGAAATTGTCTATCTAGGAACCTGTGTGTGCAGTGATAGCATTGCACCCAGTGCTCCTGAAGGTGGAAGATGCAATACCCAAGCTTCAGTGACCATGGGCACAGGGAAAGATTTGAACTGTCTTATGTAATGGGATGGCCAGAACGGTAGAAGCCATTCCCTAAATGGAAGCAGAAACCTAGATGAGTCACAGATTAGGAGTGTGTGTGGGTGGAGAGCATCCTCATGGCATTATGACAGGCACAGAAGAGTGATCTGGGTGCTGTGAGTGTCTCTTCGTGACACCACGGCAGGGAAAGCAGTGCAGAAGTGAAGGGCAGCAGGGAGAGGAGGAGAAGCAATTAGGGCGAAGCATGACACCAGGGAGAAACCTGGTTTCTTTATCGTGACTACCAAGGGAAGGAGGAACATTTCCTGTCTGATTGGCTGCCTGCTAAGGGAAGCTGGATTTGGTGCACTGGTTGTAAATAAACACTGATGTATTCATCGGGTACTCTACCCACTCATCAAATTTATTTTCCAAAATTAAACAACTCAAAAGAGCCTGGAGAGTAAGTTTATGACACACAGGCTCACAGCTCTTCCCCTCTGGTCAGATCTGCACGAATTCAGAAGGAAGAGGGTGGAAGAGAATATCCACAGATTGGCCCTTATCTCGTGAACATTTGTGTCCCTACAGAAAGACTAGAATAATGGGGTATAACCAGGAAATTAAATTTTCTGATACTCTTTAGTCCATCTTCCATTCATGGACACTGTCTCCATAATTCCCACTGGCAGGAAAACCAAAATGCCTTCAAGGGAGCTGGAGGCTCTCTGTGTGATCAGGAGCACCACCAGGCAAAGGGCATGGACTTCCTCCTCCACTTCCTCACTAAACATCGTCCTGGCCTTGTACCTGCTGCAAACTAGGCTATTTTTAGTACAGGGGTGATGGGTTACCTCACCGGGGTGGATGTGTGCTGTGAGGAGAAGCAGTATAGAAGATCATTAAGATTTAGACACATGAGTAACCCATTTCATCCAGTCTCTTAGCAAACTGTGATCATATAAACACAATTAATGCAAATAGTAATTTAATTACAACGGTAAGACTTCTGTGGGTTGTGACTGAATGGAAAAATGCACGAGCCAGTATCCTCTGTGGCCAAGACCAGTCGCTGTTTGTGTGACTTCACCAAGAAAAACTCCTCATTCTGAGATCCATAGTAAAGAAAATTTAACTCTAAGTAACAACACACATTTGAGTTCCCATCAAAGCCACGCGGTCCCCCAAACAAACTGTTATTTAAAAATTCCCTTAGTGTGCAAACCCATACACACATCTCTGTAGAATGAAACTGGATTCTGGTCTACATATGAAAGTCAATTTGACCATGAGCAGACAGCTGCAAGAGCTGCCTCGCTGGTATTTGAACAGAGTCTTTGCATGCAACTCCACAGCCAAAAAATCACAGAGTACCCTTGGCTCCTGGGGCCTCACTGCCTGTGCTACCTTTCTAGGCTCGACTAGGGTTTTCAGAGAGGAAATGATTCTCAAATTAGTCATTTTTCAATGTCTTTATTTTACATTCAAAGTGTAGGGCAACAAAACACATTCTGTGGAAACAGATTTCAAGGTTTCCAGCTGAGCCGACGTATTGTTATCTTAAGCACGGCACCAAAGTGGCTTCGTGCAGAGCTGGCTGTGCCACGTGCAGCCCAGTGTGCATGCACCTCCCAGACTGCCTCCCTTTGGCTCCTCTTCTTCCCATGTGTCCAAAGGGATCTCTGCCTTCTTCCATTGACCCTCCTCAGTGATTTTGGACATTAGGAACAATTATTTCCCCTGAAGGATTATCAAACATTGGAACAGTGGTGGAGTCCCCATTCCTGGAGGGCTTGCAAAGCTGTGGAGATGTGGGATGAGAGACATGGATTAGGGGTGACCTGGCAGTGCTGGAGGAACAGCTGGACTGAGGAGCTTAAAGGTCTTTTCCAACTAAACTTATTCTGTGATTCTGTTTTTCCCAACCCATGACGTGGGAGTGAGCCATGAGGTTTACAAGGAAACAAAAATTTGCGCTGATTGTACATGTAAATCCTGGAATTTAGCATGTACAGGGACTGCAGGAGCAGTAGAGTTATAAAATCCCAGGTTAGAAGAGACCTCGAAGCTCATCTGGTCCAACTTCTCTTGGCAAAACCTGGTTTAGACAAGCTGGCCCAGCACCATGTCTAGCTGAATCTTGAAACCAATGCTGTGACTCCACCACTTCTCCAGGGAGATTATTTCAATTACTTTGTGTTCTTAAGATGCTCCCCACTGTTGGGACACTTGGCATATTTGATATCAAGTTAATGGAATTTAATAAAATATCATTAGAGTGAAAACTATCAAATGAATAACAGAAAAACCTGCTTAGGTTTCCATGATCACTTGTATCAACCTTTTTAACAGGACGTATTCTATGGATTAAAAAAAAAACAAACCCAAACCAAACCAGCCCATACCTTCTTAAGAAGGGCTGTTACACAGTAGATTTTAGCTAATGTGGTTTTTTATGCTCTGGAGAAAATAGAGCAAATTATTGACAGCTTTTTTGTAATATTGGGTTGGTCTTAAAACTTGCATTTGACTGGGCATTTGCTTTTTCCTGTGCCTGCTGTCTGCAAATGCTTGAGCAGACACAGATATATGTGGGAATGCTGACCACAACAGCCTATTTTATTTGTTGAAAATCAGTTTTCTATTGTAATAAAAAATACTTGCTGTGGCAGCCTGGTTTGGTGTTTTTTTCCCCTCAGACTGATTTATACCTGTCCAGACAGCTAAAGAAAAGTGCCCTAAGACTTAAATACACAATTACATTATCCTAAGTATTGACTATCAAATTCTTACAGTGAACTGACTGAATTTCTAGATTAAAACCAAATCCTGATTAATTTAGAGTAACAAAGAAACAGAAGGAAAACCATGAGCTGTGCTGCTGTGTAACAAACTGGAAGGGAACATCCTGGTGTGGACGCAGGCTTGCTCCCATACAAATAGCTCTGCTCTGTGGTGGAGCCAAGCTGGGTTCACTTAGTGGCTAGGGGCTGATAAGTAAAGTCTATGGTGATAATATAATGGAAAGCTTCGTCCTAAATTGTGTTCTTGCAGATATTTCTACCATGAGATGGTCTACAGGTCTATAATTAGGAGCTCAGCTGGCCTCTACAGCTGAGAAGCAGATATGCCAAATATAACAGTGTCAGGAGAAGGTGGTGGAAGGGACGGACGGGCATTTAGGGATGGACTCATGGATGAGAAAAAGGCAGAACAAGGAAGTAAATTAAGGAATATATGAAAAGCAAGAAATTCCTAAGTTCGGGAACGTTCCTTTGCTAATGCTCTTTGGCAGCCAGTGGACTTTCTGATAGTACTTTATATCTGTCTGACTGGATCCATTTCCTTATTATTGCTAGTGAGATGGAGCTACTTATACCATGGTTTGGTTTGGTTTGAAATTGGCAGCATAGTCAAGTTAACCAGTTAAAGATACAACTCAGTTGATTCCAGTTAAACTTTCCTGACACATAGTTGTGGTAGTTACTGAAGTGGAGTAACAGAGGTAAGGAAAGGAATAATGATCGATTATCTTTTAAAATCAGGAAAACCCTAAAACATACCAGTGCTTGTTACCCTCTTTGTTTTATTTTACCTTACATATAATGAAGGTGATGTGGAAAAAAAAAAGGAAAAACTGAAAATGTTCACTCACGCAGGCAACATTTAATAAAAAATAGTCATTCAGAACGTTGGGGTTTATGTCCTAATTCTTTAGTATAAAGTAGTTATTTCTAATTATTTCTGATACAGTGGGACACTTCTTTTTTTCTGCTTTAAAATAGTTATAAGTTTAATTTTTTGCAAATAGCATGAGCCTCCCAAAAGTGGTTCCAGATGCCAGACATGGACATATGTAATGTTCCTACTGGAGGAATAATTTCTGATAATTAATCAAAAGAAACAAGTTTAACAAATGATACACTAACATATGAAGAGACAACATGGTGAGGAAAAATAAAAATTCTGAGATACAAAATCTTCCCTCTCAGAAAGATGAAAACTTTTTCAACTTTTAAAGATGGACTCATAAACTGACTGAGATGTCTGGCATTATGAAGATAGGAGAAAGGTTGATAAGGAGATCTGATTGAACATGTATTATAAATGTATAAATCTACAAGTATAAATTAATTTTCTGGAATGAACAAATGTTATTTTAATTTTCTTTCCATATGGCAAAAAGGAGACTGAGGGGTGACCTCATTAATGTTTATAAATATGTAAAGGGCAGGTGCCAGGAGGATGGAGCCAGGCTCTTCTCAGTGTCATTCAATGATATGACAAGGGGCAATGGGTGTAAGCTGGAACATAGGAGGTTCCATATAAATATCAGAAGGAACTTCTTCCCAGTGAGGG